>JAJEJO010005125.1:651537-699686 GCA_020662805.1 Glaucomys volans | reverse complement strand
TTTCTCTCTCTCTCTCTCTCTCTCTCTCTCTCTCTCTCTCTCTCTCTTCTCTCCTTTTTGTACTACAGGTTGAACCCAGAGTCACTTTATCAATGAGCTAGGCCTTTCTGAAACATTTTCTTATTTTGAGACAGGATCTCACTAAGTTCCATAGGGCCTCACTAAGTTGCTAAGGCTGGCTGAATCTGTGACCCTCCTGCCTCAGCCTCCTGAGCCTCTGGGATTACAGGAGTGCACCACCATGCCTGACTTTCTTGTTTTTAACTCATTCCTTTTGGTTTGTTTAGAAGTAGCTTAGATGGAAGTGAACTGTACTTATATATACAACATAAAAATCCAAGAAATGGTCTAGTTTATCATATAACTATTTTTTTGAAAATATAATTACATCAATGGAATTGCTACTTTAGGTCAGTTAAAGAATGAGATCCTTAAGAGATTTATAGAAACAATAATGCCTTGTTACTGTTTGATGGGTGTCATGCATTAATTGCTTTGTGTTGATAGATGGCTTCAGGATAATCTATCTGTTCCAAGTTTCTGACATAAAACATTCTTTTCATGCTTCGAGTTATCCTGTTGGAATCTCCTAGCCTCTGGCACTCAGTTGCTTAAAGCAGCATGTTCCTTTCACTGTGGATGCTACCACACTTTAATGCAGCACCCAGTCAACATAACTGAGGCACATGTGATAAATTAATAATGCACGATTCTTTTCATAGAGCTGCCTCACCTTCTTAAACCAGTGAATGATCACCACATTGATTATTTTTGTTGTTTTATTAAATATAATTCACTATGAGTTGTCTGGCCTTTTAGTTAGGCTGACCTTTCCGGCTCATGAACGCCAGCTGCAGAAGATGGCCAGAATAGTTGGCCTGTTTTCCCCAGACTTTTTATAAACCAATTGAGTGTAAAGAGAAAAATGAAGGACTGATAGATGACATGTATGTGCATTTCTGTTTGCTAAGCACACATATATAATCTAAATTTTACCTATTATACTTTGTGTACTGTGAATATACAAACAAAGCTAAAATTTTCATCTATTTACACCATCATTTTAAAAAATCCAGGACATTTTTACAAACAAACAAAAAATGTATACTAGACCTAATTTTAGAAATAACCAGACTTTCTGAAATATTGGCTATTGGAAAACTTTCCCAACAATGTACTTTGGAGTTTCTGTATTTTAAGATAATGCACCTAATGATAGAATATTCACCTTGGTGTAAGTTTGACAGTAAATATGTATTTGAGAAATTATCAAAGACATGTCACCAAAAAGTCTTACTTTCTATAGACGTTTCTTTCATAATTTTATATTAAAAAACATGGTCATTACTGAAAATTCAAGTCATGTAATATTTTTTTCCAAGATATGGTCTTCCACACTGTAAATTTAAAGTATTCTCAACAGATAAAAAGATCTTTTAAACAAAGAATCCAGCCTTATGACTCAAAATGATGACTGTTTTGCCTCTGCCTCTCTAGAACCTGCACCTTTTTTTTTCCTCAATGCTTGATTATAGGAACTAAAATGGTCAATACTGGATGAAAGGAAGGGTGATAGCAAGGATCTTAATTTGGCTTGTAGGTACAATTGTCTTGGATTTTTACAACAAATATACTGAAAGCATTTGTTTTAAAGTCAGAGTCTTTATAACTAAAGATTTCCATTCTTATTTACATATTTTTATCAAAAATAGTGGTTGAATTTTATCAAAAGTCAGTTCCATCTATTTTCAAATAGTTTTATGATTTTAATCAACACAATACAAAATATTAACTTTCTTTTATTAGGTCATCTTTATATTCTTAAGTTAAAATTAAATTGAGTGAAATGAGGTATTCTTCACTTGGTAATCACTTTTCAGTATTTTATTTGGGTATTACAATTTTATTAAGATGAAAACCTAGTACGTTATTTTTTTCTCAAATGTTTTTTAAGTATAAATATCAAAGTTATAATAACTTTATGCAAACCATGAGAGAGCTCTACATAGTTTTCTTGATCTTAAAGTTTGAAATGAACTGTTCTATTCCCCATTATTCCAATTTTAACCATTGCAAAATAGAGAATAAAAGATTTTTAAAAGAGTAATAATAGAATGTAAAAATTAAATTTGATTGTGATTAAGAAATTAAAGCCAATTTAATAAATTAAAATTTCAGCCCAATTGCATTTACATCAGCAACTAACTATTCACAGTACTTTTCTTTTCTTTTTTTGGTTTCTTTGATTTTTGTTTTTAATTTTTTTTTTTAATTTTGCAGACTTCATCTTGATTCATTGTACACAAATGGGGTACAAATTTTCATTTCTATGGTTGTGCATGATGTAGATTCATATCATTCTTGTTAATATCATACATGTACATAGGGTAATGATGTCTGTCTCATTCCACCATTTTTCATACCCCCACCCCCTCCCTCTCTATTTCCCTCTACATAATCCAAAGTTCCTCCATTCTTCTCACCACCACCCCCACTCCTTGGTTTATACCTAAAGGACTTAAAATTAGCATACTACAGTAATACAACCACATCAATGTTTATAGCAGCTCAACTCACAATAGCTAGATTGTGGAACCAACCTAGATGCCCTTCAACAGATGAATGGATAAAGAAGTGTGGCATATATACACAATAGAATACTACTCAGCCAGAAAGAAAAATAATATTATGTCCTTTGCTGATAAATGGATGGAACTGGAGATTATTATGCTAAGTGAAATAAGCCAATCCCCAAAAAAACAAAAGCTGAATGCTTTCCCTGATAAGTGGATGATGATATAGAATCACAGTACTTTTCATGATGCTTTATGGTGTTGATTGGTATGAAATAATGAGTAACATCATATAGAACATTAGAACTAATAGGAGAAATGTTCTCAGATGAATTTAATACTGGTTCTTACTGTATCCTGGGTTTATTCCAACTATCTAGTACATATTTATTGGAAGAAAAATAATATTTATATTTAAATTCTGCACATGTATTTGAATTTTTCCTTTTAAACGTTTAAATCCCTGCATGGCAAATATTTATTATCTTTGCCAACTTGCACCAATATATTGTATTTGCTTAATTTTAATACTACTTTTGAGCAAAACCTGCTTAAATAGAACTAAAGGCACTGATTGATACAAACATAGGAAAGATATAGAGATTTTATCACACACTAAACTGAGTAATTCCTGACATTTCCACAGGAAAAAAACATATACAACTAAAATTAAAAATTAAGGATTTAATCAACATATTATAAATTGAGAGACTTTAAGTATCTAACTTAAGAAATGTATTAACTACATAAAGGACATTTGTGTATTTTAATTTTCCATAGGATTTAATGTGAGGAGAAATTAAAAATTGATCCCAAATGAGAATTTAATGTCATAGAGTGCAAATAATTTAACTTTATTTCAAGTGTATAAAAGGATTTTCAAAGAAAATGACATATTTTCCATAATTTATCTTTTAAATGTTAGAAGGTTAAGATTCTCTTAAGCTGGGCGTGGTGGCGTTCGCTTGCCATCCAAGTGACTTGGGAGGCTGAGTCAGGAGGATCACAAGTTCAAAGCCAGCCTCAGCAACTTAGCAAGGCCCTAAGCAACTCAGTGAGACCCTGTCTCTAAATAAAATACAAAATAGGGCTGGGGATGTGGCTCAGTGGCCGAGTGTCCCTGAGTTCAATCCCTGGTTCCAAAAAAAAAAAAAAAAGATTCTCCTAATATTACAGTGATGAAAAATAACCATTTCTTTTTTCTCATGTGTGGTTTTTATCCATTTTTCAAAACATGCATGCATTTATATTTGAATATATGTATGAATTATGTTTTTATTACACTACATTTACAACTCTAAGTCATAACCTCACATTAGACCTGGTTATGTTGAGGAGTGCAACCTGTATTTTTGTTATTTCTAAATTTAGATATCAGAGTATTTGTTGTTTTTACAATTTATTTATAAACAATTCTTACATCATATAAAAGATTACATCCCAAATTAAAATTGTGAGACTTCCAGGCCCAGTAGGCGGGCACAGAGACAGACGTCATGCTCAGCCCAGCACAGATGCCTGAGACTTCTGCACCTGGAACGTCAGCCCTGAGTACTCCCATGGGACTTCCTCGAGGGGGCAGCAGGCACAGTGCGGAAGTGGGAGACTTTAGCTCGGGGTAAGCTGGCACAGCGTGGACACTTGAGGCGTCCATACCTGGAGGCCTAGTTCAGAGGTCCAGACATACCCTAGCCTGCCCCCAGCCCCCCTAGTGTTACTGAAGACTGAGAGGTGAGGTATTGGAAACCTGCAGGGGCACTACAAGTCTATAGGGGTGAAGATGCACTACCCCAGATTCTCCCTGATGAGGGGAAGATACATGAGCAACATGAGAAAACAGGGGAAGAAAGTGTCTCAAACAAACCTAGATGCTACAGCAACAGAATCCAATAATAGCAGGGCAGAAGAAATGTCAGAAAGGGAGTTCAGAGTGTATCTAATTAAAATGATCAGAGAAGCAAGCAATGTGATGAGAGAGCAAATGCAGGCCATGAATGTTCACACCAATCAACAGTTAAAAGAACAGATGCAGGAAGCAAAAGATCATTTCAATAAAGAGATAGAGATTCTGAAAAAAAAAAAACAAAAACAAAAACAAAACAAACAGAAATCATTGAAATGAAGGAAACAATAAACCAAATTAAAAGCTCAATAGACAGCATAACCAACAGGCTAGAACACCTGGAAGACAGAATCTCAGATATCGAAGATTAAATATTTAATCTTGAAAACAAAGTTGACCAAATAAGATGGTAAGAAGTCACGAACAAAGTCTACAAGAATTATGGGATATCATGAAAAGACCAAATTTAAGAGTTATTGGGACTGAGGAAGGCACAGAGATACAAACCAAAGGAATGAGTAATCTATTCAATGAAATAATATCAGAAAATTTCCCAAATCTGAAAAAGAAATGGAAAGTCAAATATAAGAGGCTTACAGGACACCAAATGTACAAAACTACTACAGATCAACACCAAGGCACATTTTAATGAAAGTACCTAACATACAAAATAAAGATAGAATTTTAAAGGCTGTGAGAGGAAAAAAATCAGATTACATTCAAGGGGAAACCAATAGGGTTATCAGCAGATTTCTCAACACAGACCCTAAAAGCAAGAAGGGTCTGGAACAACATATTTCCAGCTCTGAAAGAAAATGGATGCCAACCAAGAAGAATCTTATACCCAGCAAAACTCACCTTCAGATTTGAAGATGAGATAAAATCCTTCCATGATAAACAAAGGCTAAAAGAATTTACAAATAGAAAGCCAGTACTACAGAATATTTCAAACAAAATATTCCATGAGGAAGAAATGAAAAACAACAATGTAAATCAGCATAGAGAGGAACTACCCTAAAGGAAAGCCAAATGAAGGAGAAATCAAGTCAAGTTAAAAACCAAAAATAAGCCAAAATGACTGGGAATACAAATCATATCTCAATAATAACCCTGAATGTTAATGGCCTGAACTCATCAATCAAAAGACATAGACTGGCAGATTGGATTAAAAAGAAAGGCCCAACAATATGCTGCCTCCAAGAGACGCATCTCATAGAAAAGGATACCCTCAGACTGAAGGTGAAAGGATGGGAAAAACATACCACGCACAGGGCCTCAGTAAAAAAGGAGGTGTTTCCATTCTCAAATCAGAAAAAGTGGACTTCAAGACAAAATTAGTTAGAAGGGATAAAGAAGGGCAGTTCATACTGCTTAAGGGAAGCATAAATCAGCAAGACTTAACAATCATAAATATTTATGCCCCAAACAATGACACATCCATATACGTCAATCAAATCCTTCTCAATTCCAGGAACCAAACAGACCAAAACACAATAATACTGGGTGACTTTAACACACCTCTCTCACCATTGGACAGATCTTCCAACTAACAATTGAACAAAGAAACCACAGAACTCAATAACACAATCGCTAACTTAGACTTAACAGACATATATAGAATATTCCATCCATCAATAAGTGAATACACGTTTTTCTCAGCAGCTGGTGGATCCTTCTCTAAAATAGACCATATGTTATGCCACAAAGCTACTCTTAGCAAAGACAAAAAGATAGAGATGCTACCTTGTATTCAGATCATAATGGAATGAGATTAGAAATCAATGATAAAATAAAAAACAGAAAAATAAACACAATGTTAATCAAATTGAGCAAGCATCTAGATCCTCATTTTCTCCCCCTCCTCTTTTTTTTTTTTTTTTTTGGCAGTCTTGGGGATTGATCCCAGGGACTTGACAAGCCACCTACCATTGAGTGACCTCCAAAACCAATAACTCTTTACTTTAAAAGTAAAATATAACATAAATTGGGCAATTAGAAGGTAGTAAAAGCCTTTCTAAAGTAGCATCACTAGCTCGATTGTTTCCTGTATTTTCAAGAGGATGTTTTAAAATAAATAAACAAAATAAAGTTCAGCTATTTCTCCACTTATCTTAAGAATAACTTTTAAACTTCTGGAAAAGAAAGCATATGCTTTTAATTTGTTTTCTTTTGGTGAGAAATGTATCCCTCTGATCTTCTCCCCACAGTTCTTTCTCTCTCTATCTGTCTCTCTCTTTCTCGAACACACACACACTGCTTGTATAAACTGTGATATTTTTGTGGTGGTTTTTTTTGCACAATTATTGACAGGCACATGTTAAATAAGATACTTAATGCAGCAGAGTGCTGGTGAGGTTTGGAGAAAACCATTTTAGACTCTAGAGTCCAGAGATGGAAAACACAGAAAAGTGTGCATATAGTATCTCTCATCTCTAGACATTTGGGAGTTACAGGACTTCAGGCTTCACCAAACCATGGAACTGAGGAACAAGGGACTTGAAACAACTGCATTTAGCTCTTTGGCAGACATGCCATCTGACTCATGAGTTTGAAGGAGGTATGTTTCATCTTGAAATGTTGTAAAATGCAATGAATCAATTGTTGGTTGATGGGTATTCATGAGTTCTGTGCTACCTCTTGGCATTTCATGCAGCATAAACCTTAAAATACTGAAAACATCAGGCTTAATGTTAGAAATATGATATAAAATAGCTATGAAGGAGCACCTGGGTAAGTCAAATCTTTTAAATCTGCTTATAAAATTATCAGTATATTTCAGAAAAATAATGTTTTTTCATTATTAAATAATATAAATACAATTTTAATTAGATTTTGAGAGCATTGCTCAGAATTTACATAAATCTATATTACCTCACATTTTTAAATTTTTATACTACCTTTTTCTGTTCTCAAATATGCTGATATGCTTAGAAAATTGATCTTTGCTTCTTTACAATAATGGACATTTGAATAATAGCAAACTCATTGTTTTATTTATGCTACGATACTGCCCAAACAATTTCATACTTTAAAGGGAAGGACACACTTTGGAAATTATCCCTATGTAAATGAACCTGTTAAAATATGGCATCTTTCTGTGTATGCACAAATAACATATTAATTGCCAGATTTTTTCAAACTTCATGCAGAGAAAATTCAATATTATACACAAATACAACATATATTTAAAATAGATTCCAATATGTTATGTATTCTTATATACTTCTAACATATGTCACAATATTTACATGAAGAAAAAAAGAATACATTTTACTGTAATTTCCCATCTCAAGGATGTCAAATTCTATAAAAGGGATGGTGTTAATAAAATTATACTTAACACCTTTGAAGAGAAAGGTACAGGTAACATCATGAGTCATCTGGAACTCACAATGGATATCTATAGAACCACACACCCCAGGAACAAAGGACACCCCTTTTATCTAGTGAACAGAAAACATCTGTTTGGTTCTCTTGAGACACTGCAGCATTTACCTTAAAGTAGGTGGCATTTGGGTTAAACTGTACAGCCCAGAAAAAGCACTTAGAACTTTACATATGCACACTATTTAAATAATTACACTATTTTTATGCCAAAGAAACTTTAAATATTGTTTTACAAGTGGTAGAACTATAAGCATTTTGAAATCATCTTTGGGAGAAAAAAGCATACCAGTAAGGAAAACTGCATTCACATTTAGAATGTTGCCACCAGTAATCACAATTTTTTAAAATTAGATTTTCCCAGCTTTTATATTTTTATTGCTTTTATTTTTTCATTATTAAAATAATATATAGTTTCTCTGGACCATTTTAGCTCAAACAAGAATGAACTTTGTGACAATATAATGTCTAAGAACTTTACACCATTTTCTTGGGTCTTTAGTCATTTATTTGTAAATTTATGTCAACATTACTTCAAGTAAAATGGTTACAATGGTATCATATAACTCATTAATAACTACTCTTAAAGAGAACTATTTAATTTAAATATTGCAAATAAAACTAATATAAAATATTACTAAATAGAATTACCAAAAAAGTTTTTAACCAACTGCTCAACTATGCAGATATGAGCTTATTTATTAAAAGTACATTCATCTAAAAGGCTGCATCAGTATTACAAATTAAACATATTTTAACAACTTTTGAAAGTTTAAAGAACTTGCGTAATCTAAACGATCTTCATATACATGAGAACTTATATCTATAGCTCAGATATTTAAAATATTTTAATTCTTTTTTCTGAACTTTTGTGTCAATAAATATCCAATTATAACATTTTATTGTCTATCACCACCCTCCAAGAGTCATAAAATACTATCTATAATTATCATATTATTGATTGCATACTATATTTTTACTTTTGCATAATTCAACATTTTAGGAAGTCAGTATTGATCAGAATTTTCACATTTTGACATATCTTTTTTTCATGTTTTTATTTTAAGATATTTCCAATTTTTTTTTTAATTATTTTCAAATGTTTCCTAAACAAAGAATTTATCTTTTCACCATTGTCAATACGTCTGGGGAAACTTCTGAAATGGCAGCATAAAGAGTTTTTACCCACACTTTTCACCAGCAAAACAAACAAAAAACACAAAACCAATCCCTCCAAAGAAAATAAAATTATTGACAAAAACTATATTTTAAAAAGTTTAAAAAGTATTTAAATCATCTGGAAATTATTAACATGGCTTAGAGGAAATGGAGAAACATTTAAGATACAACCCTTGATCTCTGTGAGAATTGGAATCTATGGTATTTAAGCCACAGAGTATCCTTTTCTCTCCTCAGTGAAATGGAGGCTCTATTCCTACTGATGCAATAAATAATGCAGGACTTCCTTCTCTTCCAGATCCCCCTCTAGGGTTGTAATATCCACTGAAGGGGCTGGCTGCTAGAATTTTTTATCCACCAATCCAAGATTCATGTTGCAAAGCTCTGATATTTGGACCAAAATAAACAAACAAACAACAACAACAACAAATGAAGCAGGTGTGGTGATGCTCAACTGTAATCCCAGTCACTTGGGAGGCCAAGAAAGGACAATACCAAATTTAAGCCTGGGCAATTTATCAAGACCTAGTCTTAAAATACAAAAGAAAAGGGACTTGGGATGTGATGCTGTGGTTGAATGCCATTGGGTTTTATTCCCAGGACTGAAAAAAAAAAAAAAAAAGAAAAAGAAAAGAAAAGCCGTTGAGAGATTGGGGTGTCCTTTCTTCTACCCAATCTCCCTTTTAGTTTGGAAGCCCTACCCCGGGGAGAAGCAAGTTGAGAATACTGGACCCTAATTTCTTTCATCTTAGCTCAGAGGGCAAGCAAAGTACAGAGGCTATTGCAACAGCTCATTGTCCTACTAGTAAGGCAGGGAAGACATCCTGAGAAAATTGGCCCTCTGTTCTCTCTCCTAACTCCAGAACAATGGTACGAGAATTTTTCCTATGGAGAAAATCTGGCTGTGGGGCTGAGTGGAGGGACAGAAGGAGGGAAGAATAGAGAGAGAGGACTCTATAGCTATCCAAAAGAAGATCACTTAATTTGGAACAGCATGTACACAATTTGAAGATTTACTGTTGTAAACAATAAAGATTTGGAAATATTGGTAGTAAACAATTAAGAACAGTTTGTAGTAGTATCCGAAGAGCTAACTAAGCTCTATGCCTAGTTGAAGTTAAACAGAGAGAATCAAAGGAAGAGGCAGTGAAGAAGAGTTCCCTTGAAATTGGAATAACTTGCAACAAATGCCTGAAAGACTACCCCTGTAGCAGGGTCCATATTTGACTGTGGAGCACCTTATATTCTACAGCACTATAAAAATCTATGGAGCAGAGACCTCATATCTAGTTCAGACTAACAGCTAAATATGATATCAGTAATAACAGACGTCTCAAAAGAGAGATCAGAGAGGCAAGGAAATAAGCCCTGTGTTCAACATATTGTTATCCAGGACGAGCGTTCATATGCCCAAGATTGGGCCCTCTCAGGAGGGTCAGCAGGAGGTTCAAACTGCATAGGAAATACTTAAACATGGTCTAATGAGTCACTAAACTAATAAGCCAACAAAACAAATAAACAAACAAAACAAACAAACAAAAGCCCTGTAATAAAAGAGTAATTGTGTCTGGAGTAGTTACATTAAGTTACCTAAAACATAAAACACTGTTTTCCACAAAATACTAAGGTATATGCCCTGAATATTTAAACAAGGAAAGTGTAACCTATACAAAGGAATATGACAAGAAAAGAATTTGCCATTGAAAGATTCTATACATCAGATGACAGAGAAAGATTTCAAAATAACAATTATGAATGATTCAAAGAACTAAAAGGAACCATACTTAAAGAAAGAAAGGCAGGTATGATAGCAGTATCTTATGAAATAGAAATATCCAGAAGGGCATAGGAATTATTTTAAGAATTAGAATTTCTAATACTCGAAATGGGAAGTTCAGGAAAGGGATAAATTAATATATCTGCACTGGAAGAATCAATATCAGTGACCTTAAGATAAAACAATAGAGATCATGTATTCTGAAAAACAGACTAAGAAATGAAAAAGAAGGACCAGAGCCTAAGACTAATGTGAGACATCATTCAACATTCCCAAACCATGTACAAGGAGTACCAGGAGGGAAGAGATAGAGTTAGGAAATTAAATTAAGAAATTATATAACTTACAAGTAGTATAAAATTAAAATATTTAAAGTTATATTTAGCAAAACAGATGCAAAACTTGTATTAAAAAACTCCCAGCATTGTTAATAAAAAGTTTTAATGTATAAGTAAAATATACCCTGAGTATGCATGGGAAGATTTCATATCCTTAAGGACAACACTATAGATTGGTCTATAAATTCAGTGTAAACTCTGATGAAATCTCAGCTCGTCTTTTGTATACATTGACAAGATGATTCTAAAACTTGTGAGGCACTAAAGCCCCTCACTCTACTCAAATAAACTTGAAAAAAGAATAACAAAGTTTGAGGACTCAAATTTAACACTTTTGAAATTTGTTTTCCAGCTATATTAATCAAGACAGTGTGGTGATATTATAAGGATCTATGTACAAATCGGTAGAATAGAAATTTAAGTTCCAAAAGTAAACACCTAATTTTACAGTCAATTGACTTTTCCCCAAGGTTGCCAAGAAATTCAACAGGAAAATACTTTCTTTTAATAACGTTGCTGAATAACTATGTGCAGAATAATGAATTTCACCTGCTACATCACACCACATAGTAAAATTAATTCAAGATGTACCACACAAATAAGTGTAGGAGATAACACTATAAAACCTCTAGAAGAAAACGAGTAAATCTTCATTATCATGTGGTTGGCAAAACCTTGTTAGATGTAACACAAAAAGCACAAGTAATAAAACCAATAAAATAGTTAAATTGGACTATATTAAAGATAAAAAACAATGACCATCAAGAAAGTTATAAGACAGTACACTGAAGGAGAGAAAATATTTGGAAATTTAGAGCTGATAAAGTACTTGCTTTCAGAAAATAATGATCCCTTACAACTCAAAGCTGAAAAGACCAAAAGAGACAGGAGGTCATAGTGGAGTGCAAGGGGAAAAACGGGGATGGGGAGAGAGAGACGATAGGGAAATGAGAAAAGAATTGTAATGGATATTTTTCCAAAAACAGTACATGTATGCCCAATAAGCATCTTGAAAACTACCGAATATCACTGGGATTTAGGTGAATGCGATCTCAAAACCAAAATGGCTTATCAGTTCAAACCCAGTCAGATGTCCATAACCAATGAGATATAAGCAAGTACTAAAAAGAATGCAAGGGAAATGCAATTATCATACATTACTGGTGCAAAGGTAAACATCTAGAAGATATTTTGGAAAACAGTTTGGTAATTTTTATATATATATACATATTGTGTATATATATAATAAACATATATTATATATATATAAAATCATTGCATGTCTCAAAAATTCTACTCAGAGGTATAAACCCAAGAGAAATGGTAGCAAATGTTTGCAGAGAAATTTGTACAGCACTATTCATAATATCCAATAATGGAAAGAACCCCACTAATGATCTATTGATGAATTCATTTGTACAATATGAAATGTGCATTGTACAATGGAATATTATTTGACAATTTAAAGGGATAAAGTATTACTGACAGAGGTAAAGCATAAATGAATCTTGGGAACATTATGCTAAGTGAAACACCAATCACAAAGTAACATATTTTGTATGATTCTATACACACAATGTGTTCATAACAGGCAAGTCCATAGAGACAGAAAATGAATTAATGTTTTCCTCTATTTTGTCAGAACAAGAAACAGAAAACAACTACTAGTATGTATGGCATTCTTTGATGGGGTCAGGAAAATATTTTCAAATTGTGGGGATACACTTTAAGTAGGTTGATTGTTATGTGAATAATATGTTAAATAAAGCAGTTAAATTTTTTATTTGATCTATGGCTAATAAAGATTAATAATCACTACATAATTGTAAATCTCTTGCTGTTTCTGTTTTCATCATTTAAATGAATAAAGTTGAATTCTAGGATTTCCAATTCTCTCTGAAGCCCATCCTGTTTTCTATATATAATTTTATGAATATTCTTTAAACCATTTTCCTTTTTTCCAAGTTATTATAAAAATATACCTTTCTTGTCCTGCCACATATCATCATGAATATTCATTGTGTTGATATAATCAACCAGGCAACTTTTCTCACTTTGCAAAATGTTAAGTGACTATATACAGGTAATTGCATGAAAAGGTAGAGTGACTTTTCTTTTGCCTTTCTTTACTTTTCATTCATAATTGCAGAAAAGATGGATCCAGATTATCTCATTAATAAATTTAACACAGCACTGAATGTTACTATAGACCTGATCCTATAAAAAGGACTCTACTTAACACTGTATCTAAATATCAAGCATGCTCTATAGATACATTATGGTGTATATTCTTCAAAAACAGTTCCTCCTCTTGCTGGTTTTCCCATTCATTGTTTTTAATCTTCTTCATGAAATATTTATTCAGTGTGTTTTGTAGTACAGGATTTCCAGTTGTGAATTCTTTTAACTTTTACTTATCATGGAAGGTTATTATTTCATCATCAATTCTAAGCTTAATTTTGCTGGGTATAGTATTCTTGGTTGGCATTCATTTTCATTTCAGGCTTGGCATATATATCCAAGATCTACTAGCTTTGAGGGTCTAACTTAAGAAATTAGCTGCAAGTTGGATTAGTTTCCCTCTTAAAGTGTTCCATCTTTTTTTCTCCAGCAGTCTTTAAAATTCTATCATTCTGTTTGTCAGGCATTTTCATAATAATGTGTCTTGGTGTAGGTGTGTGTAATTTTGTATATTTGGGGTCCTGTATGCCTCGTGTATTTGATTTTCTATCTTGTTCTTAAAACTACATGGACATTCCATCTCATTCTAGTCAGAATGGCAATTATCAACAATACAAATAATGATGAATATTGATAAGAATGTGAAGAAAAATGTTCACTTATACATTGCTGGTGGGACTGCAAATTGGTACAACCATTGTGGAAAGCAGTGTGGAGATTCCTTAGAAAACTTGGAATGCAACCACCATTTGACCTAGTTATCCCCCTCCTCAGTTTATACCTAAAGGACTTAAAATCAGCATACTACATTGATGCAGCCACATCAATGTTTTTAGCAGCTCAATTCAGCAGCTAAGCGGTGGTGCCCTTCAACAAATGAATGGTTAAAGAAAATGTGGTATATCTACACAATATGATATTACTCAGCATAAAGAAGAATGAAATTATGACATTTGCTGGTAAGTGGACGGAACTGAAGACAATCATATTAAGTGAAATAAGTTAGTCCCACAAAAGCCAAAGGCCAAATGTTCTTTCTGATGTGTAGACACTAACATACAACATATAATAAGGGGTGGGGGTTGAGAACAGAAGTTCATTGGATTAGACAAAAGGAAATGAAGGGAATGGATGTGAGATGGGAATAGGAAAGACAGTAGAATGAATTGGACATAATTTTTTCTATGTACATATATGAATATACATTCATGCATAACCACAAGAATGTGATCTTAATTGGAATAAGTTATACTCCACGTATGTATAATATGTCAAAATATACTCTACTACCATGTATATGTTAAACGTACAAATTAAAAAAAGGAGTAAAGAAAGATATTATGATGTCATTTTAGTTTACTTGAGTTATTGTAACCTATCATCTCAAAGTGGGTGACCTAAAAGTGTTATTTATTCTCTTACAGTTCTGGAGTACAGACTTAGGAAACCAACATGCTTTGGGGGCCATGTTCTCCAAGGCTAAACAGAATATTCTTTGACTATTCCTGCTTCTGGGGGCTCTTGACATTTCATGACTTGTGGCAATTTGATTCTAATTTGTACTTCTTTGTCTACATGGACTTCTTTCTGTGTGCCCTCATTCTTCCTATAAGGAGGTAGATTATTGGATTGACATCTCTTGTTAAATTCTGTATAATTTCATTGCTTGATTATTAACTTTTTGCAGTTGTGCTGTCTTTATGTCTAAGTATATTCTGAAGTTCTTGATAGGCATGAATATTAGGGGACACTTATACCCATTACAGACATGAAAACACAAGTAATATAATTTGCATAAATCTGAAACATCAATTTGAATACTAACCCATCATTTAGTGGGTATGAGGCTTGCAGAAAAATGTTTAAATCTTAAGAATCTGGGTATTCTTAACAAAGTTTAAAAATAGTGATAATAATTACTATCTCATATGGTAATTAAGAATTTTAAAATTATATATATGAGATATCCAAGATTCTCACTTGGAAATAGGGAGTATTCAGTTTATGGGGATTAAAAAAATATAATCTGTCCAAAGAAAAATTTTAATAAGATGCAGATCAAAGTTTTGAATTCAAGTGTCCCTGACCCAAAAAACTCTTTCCCATGGATTGTTTTCTCCTGGTACATGTGGAATTGCATTAAAATATTAAGTCCACTAGGGGACTGTTCATATGAGATCCTTTTAAGTAAAGTATATTTATATGTTTATATTAATATTAGTTATGGTTTGTGGTTATTTCATTTAGGGTAAGTTGGTAATGCCTTCTGATTCAACTTTTGCATAAAAAGGGCAAAATGCCTATGATATGAAACCCAGTTGGAAAGGTTCCAGAACCACAAACCAGAAATGATTCTAAGGAATCTCTTTCAAGCAAAGTACATACTAAAATGGTGATTACAAATAGCAATCAAACTAAAAACACACTTTAAAAGTGGGAATTTATATCATCCTACAATGTCTTAAATTAGGAAAATCAAAAATACATTTGTTCAAGGGTTATGACCAAAGTGACTAAACTAGATATTGAATAGAAATTTCTGAGACAATTGAAGTCAACTAATAATATCAGGGACATTTGCAGTAATGCAATTAACAAAATTAAAAATGTGTATTTTTTATAACTGTGCTAATCAACTCATTGCAGAATTTTCTTTGTTCCTAATTCTTATTCAAGTCCCATTTTAAGAACATATTTCAAGAATTTCAATATTCAGTAAAAGAGACTTTATTTAATATTGTGCCTTTTCACTTAATGAAATATTATGACTGTTAACATTAACCAAATCAACAGGAATTAACACAAGACTCAAAAATTGTGACATAACAATTGACATAAACAATTTATGAAAGGAATGATATACATTTAATGAGAAAATGTCAGTGCTTCATCTTGCTTACTTTACAAAATGTTTGTATTAAAATATGAGACATGAGTGAGATGGATCATACCAATGTCAGTATGAATTATCTCTGAGAAAGTCAGGTGAAGAAAGAACTGGGCAAGATGGAAATTTCACTGAATGTCTGTTTATACTTTATTTTATTCATTTATTTGAAAGAGAGAAGAGAGACTAATGTGAAACAAATATGGCAAAAATGCTGAGTTCTGCCAGCATCGATCTGGAATTTGTTGATGTGTCTCTTCTATAGTATTTTCTGTATATTTCATATGTACTTACTATTTTTAAAGCATGATATTGAGCCATCGAATTGAGGCTAAAGAGGTATTGCCAATTTTGGACTCCTGTCTAATTAAAACAAAACAAATGGAAGTGAAACAACAACAACAAAAAATAATAATTATAGAGGTAAAAAGTGTATCAAGTACCAACCCAAATTATTTCATCCTATGTTAAAATGTAAGAAATATAAAGGCTAAAATCCTGTGCTTTCAAAAAGGAAAAATGTCACTTATTTTTGTAAGCTTTTTACTCTGACTTTTTTCTTCTTTTCAAGCAACACAGTCTATTTCGAGCAGAAGCTGACTGGGGACAAGCCAAGCTGCTGGTACCACAGAACTTAGGCAAGGCCCTGGCTCTCTCATGGCTACATGCAACTCACCAGGAAAAAATTAGTGTGGTTAGCAGACATCACTTCTCCCTTCCTATCTAAAGTGTACAGGGTACTAGCACAAACACTATGGAGAACTTCATCTGTAGACTGGAGATTGTCTAAGGATGAAAGATCTTAGACTTCAGGGGAAAATGAAGAGAGACTGAGCCTAACAAGAAAGCAAAGAGTTATTGCCAATTTTGAACTTCTTGAGATGTGAGGGAAATATAACCATAACCTCCAAGTAGTAATCTCAAACAAATCCAAATGTCTCTTATTTCTACAGAGAACTAAATTAAAGAATATAGTATTGCTTTAAATGCTTTTAGGTAGACTTGGAGAATAAAATTTAGAACAGACATTGTTAAAGGAATGGAAACTAGATTACTGAATCCTCATTAGTTTAAATATTAAAATACTGAATCGCTAACCACATTAGGAGGCACAATGTCTGCCTCCCTGTTACAGAAGTCATGTGGCAAAACCAACAGGCAGCTGTTTCTTTTCACTTAGTCAATGAACCTGAAACTGGATGGCTGGTTCAAGTTGCTGAGAAGGTATGTCTGAATTAAAACTCAGTGGGTGAAATACCTAAATTGTTGGCAATTTTGAAACTCCATTGTTAATTTTCTGTGTTCTTAAAAAAAATGAGCAAATTAAAAAATATCTATTTTACAGTACTTACAGGATATAATTGTGTACATCTTTTTTGACATATTGATATTATGCATAAACAGATTCTGAAATTGTTTCTTTAATTAGTTGCTCTCTGCACACACATGTATTTATATGTGTGTGTATATACATATATATAGTTAGTTCATATATAAATATATATTGTATTATATATGTAATAATATTGATTATGTTAGCTTAAATGCATATAGTGTTATATAATTATATAATATTATATACATATATAGTGTCACAGTATTATATGCATATGCAAATATTTTATACATACACACACACATATATATACATATGGTGTTAGTGTCCTTCCATTTTTGAACAACTTATTTGATTTTGCAATTTACTACCTGATTCAGGAAGATAATAGTCTTGATTTTTTAAAAACTAAGTTTGATTTGGTATTTCCATTCAAATTCTAATCTCATAAGTAGTTTTATATTGAAAAAAGGAAGTATTACTTAATAATTGAAATCAAACTAAGAACATTAGGAGATTACTCATGATATCTGATTTAGTATGACTTTGGATTGATTAATTTGTACTTTTTTTCTCTCTGTTAAAAGTTGACCCCATCCTAACTGTGAGCTGGGAAGAAAAATGAGGATAAAAGTAGAGGTACAGCTTGGCCACTTTGTGTCCTTAGGGAAATCTATGGAGCTAATGATAATGGTTTACTAAGCCAGTCCTAATTTCTTTCAGAATTGCTTTTAAAGATGTTTTCTTGAGCTAGTGCTCATCAAATTCAATATTTTGGACAACCATTTTAATGTTACGTTCTGTGACTTTTTAAAATCCTTCCCCCAGTGCCTTCTTTTTGATTCAGCAAATGGTGGTGTAGTTTATGCAAAATAAGCCTAATGATGTCTAGATCATTGTCAGAACAGTAAAAATTTCCTTTGTCTTTTCTTTCTCTGTAGATTTTACAAGGTATGCATACATATAATTCCACAGTTATTTGAATCAGTTTTTAACTTCTCACATTATCTAGGATTGGCCTTCTGGTAACAAGTAAGCTCAAATTTTACATCTTATATTTCTTTCTGTTTCGGATGAATCACTTATCTATAAACATGATTCTCAGACACATGAATCAATAATCATGTGTTAGACTTATAATGGTACCACCAAAGGACAGTAAGCCACATAAAGATGGCAGAGAGGAGCTCACGACCTCCCTATAATGATTCAGATAGCTGATATTGTTCTCTACCTTCTCATCCATGGTTCTCTCAATGTTCCTCACACACCCTAACTTTTTCCAGTTGCATGCCCTTTTCATGTGTTCTTCCCTCTGTCTGGAATGCTCCTCCACAGTTCTATATTCAGATTAATACATCACTTCATCTGGGCACCTCCATCAACGTGCAGATTTCACTTGAAATGCCACTTGCCTGAAGATTTCCATAGCCACATGTAATTTGTCACTGTCTGAAATTATTTTTCTGTCTCTTCTTATTGCACATCTTTTTTCTTTTCAACATCCTCCCAATCCGACTATCTGTAGAACGAACATAACAAAAGCAAAAATTATCTTATTTACTACTGTATGTCTACTTTCTAAAAAACTATAATATAACAAGATGTCAGTAATCATTGTTGATGAACAGGATGATTTTAAATAGGAACATATTGTTTTATTATAAAAATATAATATATTTTTCTTACTTTAATTTCCAATTTGCCTCTATATTTATCTTACATAGAAATGAGAATATAAGAAGTTACACCAAGCCAACAGAATTACATAGATATTATTCTACTACAATTACATTATATCCTGAAAAGAAAAGACCAGACAGATTATATTTTATCATCGCACTTGCAAAAATCAAATTTGAAACTAGACCTTTTTTCTATACCAGTCTTTTGTTGCTTTCATAAAACATGCTCAAAAGTATGTAAAATGCTAAATGAACCCTTTTACCTCTTTTGCAAAAAGAAGAGTAGAATAGGAAAAATGACTTGGGTATTGGATTCAAAAGTATTGACATCTCCATCTCTATTGCACCTCTTACTAACAGTGTGATCCAAAGGTATTTGATTATTCTCTTCTGAGATTTAGATAATGTAGAAATGCCATCATTATTTTGAGGCTGAAGTAAGAAAATGTATTCAAAGTACCTAGCAGAGTCCCCCATATAATCTAGTAGATTCTCAATATATGGCATTTTGCTGCTATGATAACCAGGGAGGCAGTCAGTATGGCTTTCATGATTCTAGCTGAGTGGCATCAGGAACTGCCCCATTCTCCCTCCAGATCACTTCCATGTTAGAGAACTGGGAACACTTCCCATCACTGCCTCAGGTTATGCCATTTGAACACTCACAGTTACTTCCATGGCTTCATTATAGCACCACCAAGTCCTTAAATTAAACAGAGTAGAAGGTATAAAGATTATTGTTCCTTAATTACTTCAATTCTTGTTTATTAGCACTTTGTTTTTGCCTCATTAAATTTCAATCAAAAATACTACTGAAGGGAAGCAAAGGTAGGGGCTCCTATTCTATGGGATCTGGAAGGGGCTACCTGAGAAAAGCTGCTTCTGGTTACCTAAAGCAAGATTCCTGGAGTCAGGGGAGGAATTCTCCCTTTCTAATAAAGGGATCTTGGCAGTGCTTGTATTGTCAGTTTGTCTTCACTCTTCTTGATCTTTAAACCTCCATTAATTGCTGTTAAGTATCAAGTGAAACCTAAATCTTTCACCTAGAGTTATGAGAACATCATCCCTTGATAAATTGCTTCCTCATTATGCAATTCTACTATTATCTCTTTGTTAGACTTGTAAAGTATATGGCTGAAATATGGTTGAAGGCAAGAAGGAACTATGAATGCTTTAAGGTATGATTTTTAATATAAGCTTCAGAATTTCTGCATGAGATCAGTATTCTTACAGTGTATGGAAATAGGAAGAATAAATTTTTTAATACTAAACTCTGGAATATTCCTATTCTTTCTCTTCTTAAATGCCACACATCTCTTTGTATACTCAGGATCATGCATGGCATTTATAAATGGTTCAAACGCAGTGGTTGGTAACTGCCATTACCTGGAAAGCCACTGTTTTTCTGAATTCAAGACTTATGTGGTAGGTAGTTTTAAAGCTGGCAAAGGAAAGGATCAACCAAGCATCAGAGGTAATAATGATTTAGTGCAATTTACTTGGAAATCATTTAATAAATAATAGCAGTGGTATACTTTTGCTTTCTGGATATTTAATGTGTGAGCTTTGAAGTCCCTTAGCCACCCCCAAAACTGAGTAACCAGCTGCTGGGCTGAAGCCAGGAAGCATTCAAAGACCACTGCTTCAATTATCTCCCCCCTACTTAGAACAGGTACTTATTGCCAGTAGTGATAAGTTAATCAACTAATGAGTCGATTAAAGAAGTAATTAAAGTGTAAAACAGCAGGAAGGGGACTTGCTTTTAAAAGATGCTGTAATACTTAAGGTTAAGTCAAATCAGCTTAGTTACAATTGTATTAGGTTTGTCTAAAATAATATCTTCATTTAGTTCCCTATCTGTTGAATTCTTCTGAATTAGTTGAATGTTTACTATTTCCATATGATCACTGGAAAATTTAATTTAAAAAATTTTTTGAAAGCCTTTCTATGTTACAAACTAAAGTATATGTATGGGGAAAGCATGTTTAAAGTGTATATTGTTTTAAAAATTGTGCAAAGATTATGTGCATTGTTCATTCAACCATATTTTCTTGATACACTGTGTGGAAGAACAAATTCATATAAGCTGAACTTTGACAAAATCTTCATACTCTTTGAAGTAATCAGATGACTCTTTTCTATATATTCTCTTCTAAATTATTTTTTTTATTTTTACAGGCTGCATTTTGATTCATTGTACACAAATGGGGTACATCTTTTTGTTTCTATGGTTGTGCAATATGTAGATTCATACCATTCATATAATCATACATATACATAGGGTAATGAGGTCTATCTCATTCCACCATTTTTCATACCTCCCTCCCTCTCATTTCCCTCTACGTAATCTAAAGTACCTCCATTCTTCTCTCACCCCCCACTCCCATTATATATCATCATCCACTTTTCAGGGAAAACATTCAGCCTTTGGTTTTTTTGGGTTTGGCTTATTTCACTTAGCATGATATTCTCCAATTCCATCCATTTATCTGCAAATGCCATAATATTGTTTTCTTTATGGCTGAATAATATGCCATTGTGTATATATATATGCCTTTGTCCATTCATCTGTTGAAGGGCATCTAGGTTGGTTCCACAATATAGCTGTTGTGAATTGAGCTGCTATAATCATTGATGTGGCTGTGTTACTGTAGTATGCTGATTTTAAGTCCTTTGGGTATGAACTGAGGAGGGGGATAACTGGGTCAAAAGGTGGGTCCATTCCAGGTTTTCTGAGGATTCTTCACACTGCTTTCCAGAGTGACTGTGCAAATTTGCAACTCCACCAGCAATGTAAAAGTGTGCCTTTTTCCCCACAACCACTCCAGCATCTATTATTGTTTGTGTTCTTAATAATAGCCATTCTAATTGGAGTAAAATGAGAACCAACTTTTTGTTTTGTCAATTTTTTAAAAATTGTTTCTCTTATTTCAATTTCATTGATTTCAGCTCTGATTTTAATTATTTCCTGTCGTCTACTATTTTTGGTGTTGATCTGTTCTTCTTTTTCTAGGGCTTTGGAAGATAATGTTAAGTCATTTAGTTGTTGGCTTTTTATTTTTTTTAATGTATGAGGTCAATGCAATGAGCTTTCCTCTTAGTACTGCTTTCAGAGTGTCCGAGATTTTGATATGTTATGTTATTGTTCTTGTTTACCTCTAAGGATTCTTGTAATTTCCTCCCTGATGTCTTCTGTTATCATTGCATTATTCAATAGCATATTATTTGGTCTCCAAGTGTAGGAGTAGTTTTTGTTTTTTATTTTACCATTGATTTCTAATTGCATTCCATTATGGTCTGATAGAATACAAAGTAGGATGTCTATTTTTTTATATTTATTAATGGCTTTTTTTGTGGCATAACATGTGTTCTATTTTGGAGAAGGATCCATGAGCTGCTGAGAAGAAAGTATATTCACTCTATGATGGATGAAATACTCTGTATATGTCCATTAAGTCTATATCATTGATTGTATTATTTA
This sequence comes from Glaucomys volans, assembly GCA_020662805.1. Taxonomy (NCBI): domain Eukaryota; kingdom Metazoa; phylum Chordata; class Mammalia; order Rodentia; family Sciuridae; genus Glaucomys; species Glaucomys volans. Next base: position 677,022 of record JAJEJO010005125.1, on the reverse strand, counting down.
GTTCTATAGTTTCTTTGTTCAGTTCTTGTTTGGAGGATCTATCCAGTGGTGAGAGCAGTGTGTTAAAGTCACCCACTATTACTGTTTTTTGGTTTATTTGATTCTTAAAATTGAGAAGGATTTGTTTGGTGTATGTAGATCCTCCATTGTTTGGGGCATAAATATTTAAAATCGTTATGTCTTGCTGGTTTATGGTTCCCTGGAACAGTATGAAATGTCCTTCATTATCCCTTCTGACTAACTTAGGTTTGAAGTCCACTTTACCTGATATAAGGATGCAGATCCCTGTTTTTTTTTTACTGAGTCCATGGTAAGTTTTTCTCCATCCTTTCACCTTTAGTCTGTGGTTGTCTTTTTCTATGAGATGAGTCTCTTGAAGGCAGCATATTGTTGGGTCTTTCCTTTTTAATCCAATCTGTCAGTCTATGTCTTTTGATTAATGAGTTTAGGCCATTAACATTCAGGGTTATTATTGTGATATGATTTGTATTCCTGGTCATTTTGGATTATTTTTGTTCATAACTTGACTTGGTTTCTTGTTTGATTAGCTTTTCCTTTAGGGTAGTTCCTCCCTTTGGTGACTTGCATTGTTTTTCACTTCCTCCTCATAAAATATTTTGCTGAGAATGTTCTGTAGTTCAGGCTTTCTATTTGTAAATTCTTTTAACTTTACTTTATTGTGGAAAGATTTTATTTCATCATCAAATCTGAAGGTTAGTTTTGCTGGGTATAGGATTCTTGGTTGGTGTCCATGTTCTTTCAGAGCTTGAAGTATATTGTTCTGGGTCCTCCTTGCTTTTACCGTCTGGCCTGAGAAATCTGCTAATTTCCATATTGGTTTCCCCTTATAAGTAATTTGATGCTTTTCTCTTGCAGCCTTCAAAATTCTACTTTTATTTTGTATGTGAGGTATTTTCATTATCACGTGCCTGGGTATGAATCTGTTGTAATTTTCTGCATTTGGTGTTGTGTACGCCTCTTATATTTGATTTTCCATTTCATTTTTCAGTTTTGGGAAGTTTTCTGATATTATTTCATTGAACAGGTTGTTGAAATGGAAAATCAGTTGATTCTTAAGGATGATGTTTATTTTATCTTTGAGGCAATTATTTTATGTGAACAGAAATTTGAAATCAGTGTAAATTTATGTAAGTGCACAAGTACTCAATCAGATACACATTTTTCTTGAATATACATTTGAAATATCACGTCACTACTCATTCTTTTCTCAATTTCAAAGGTGTTTCTAAACCAGGTGCCATTAATTCTTATTTAAAAAAGAGACTATATATTGTTATCCCACTTTTCAGATTAAGATATCTTGGGTATAGGGCAATCATTCACCTTTTTCAAGGTTATAGAATTCTTAATTGGTTTAATAAGAGTCCATATACTGATCCCCAATCACTTGTATACACTATAAACCAGTAGGCTTTGGTGTTAGAAAAACCCTACAACCATTAAGGTAAGGAAATTCAAACTTATTAAAGTAGTGTTAATACCTTGGGGAAAAGGGTGATTTGAATGGGGAAGGAAATTCTTTCACTTCTTCCTAAGTTGAATAAACAGGTGTGTTTGAAATTCCTTTGCCATCTGATTGTATTTTAGTACTTCTGATTGAATGTGTTCCTATTTCAAACTCATTTCTAGAGATCTTATATTGTACTTATATTAAATTTGGCTGCCCAAAGTGACCTTCCTCTTGGAACTGCCTCTTATATTAACTTTGATACAATCATTTCTGTCTGGAAATCACTTTAGTATTAAGGTAATATTCTATATTTAGTAAAATATTTAAATATTCAAATGAGATTTGGAACTCAGCATGATCCAGAGCAGTGTATACTCAAATTCAGTGTATATAAGAATTGTTCAGAGAGATTGTCAAAACAGATTGAGCTCCCTTCTAAGGCTTCTGGGATAGTTGATGTGGAGGGGATCAAAGAATGTGTATTTGAAACATATTTTCTCAGGATGCTTATACTGTTGGTCTGGATAATACACTTTGAAAAGCAGTTGTATAGAATAAAGAGATATTTCTTTGGAAATGGAATATCGCAGAATTAAAATCCATTCTATTTCCTCAGTATCTGTATATTTGGGGTAAGATACTTCAATCAAATAAAAATGTTAATTTATTTATACATATCTAAACCTACCTTATTATTTCAGAGATTAAATTCAATTAATGTAAAATATATAGCATTATGTGAATATTCAAATATTTTCTTTTGGAGTGCTTTTTAAAAGATTCGTAAGAATGGTTTTGTTCTCTCAAGTAATACTTGCTTTTTGTCCCCTAGGTTGCATATGTCATCACTTTTAAAGTCTGTCATTCTTATTTTTAATTTCCTTTATAAATCTTTTCTAATATTACAGATATTTTCATTGATAGTCAAAATTAATAAATTCTTTTGCTATTTTTTGCATTTACCTCATCATTGGATACATAGATTTTGTATTCCAGTTAATTTAGGTTTTGATTTTTGCTCTTTAATTCATGTTATGGGGTGTAGTTAATGTGTGTGTGTGTGTGTGTGTGTGTGTGTGTGTAAGAAAGAGAGACAGAGACAGAGAATCCAAACAAAATCTCCTAACTAGGTGCAATCAATGTCCCATATTAAAGAACTGACAGGAAAAAATGTCCATTTCTGGTGAATATAGTGCTTATTGCAGTACTAGAGATCAACATTCGTTTAAGATGTATGAGACACACCTAAAAAAAGCACATAACTCAAACAACATATCATATGAAACATATTGCTAACATATTTAATGAATCTAAAAATACAAGTATTTTAAAATTAGCATAAATAACATATTTTTTAAATCTCGAGGGAAAGTTGGAGATGAGTGAAGAAAAGAAGTATTCCAGAAGTGACATGCAACTATTAAAACACTAAATTATAAATGTAAAGATCAGCATTCCAGAGTTGATGAAATCCACCAAAGTGCTCATCTACTGACAAGAGATAACTAAGATGCATCAACAATGAAGCAATTTGAAGACAGTTTACAAAAGTTATCCAATGAAAGATGGTGAAATGAGAGAGACATCATTACTCTGTGTACATGTATGATTATACAAATGGTATTAATCTACATTGTGCACAACCATAGAAATGAAAAGTTGTACCCCATTTGTGTACAATGAATCAAAATGCAGTGTATAAAAATTAAAAAAAAACAAATTAAAAAATAATCTCAATGAAACATGAAGAGAATAGAGAATGTTAGATATACATTCCATGTGTATAATAATGTATGTAGGTTTATTTGTGTGTTTGAGAACTGTTAGACATTATAAAGCAGTCTAATGAACATAATTGAAGTTATGGAACAAAGGGGCACAGAAAAAAATTAATGTTTGACAGAGTCATGGCTGAGAGTTTAATACATTTAATGGATGAAAACAAATCATGCATCCAATAACCTTAGAGAAAACTAAGAAGAATGATTTAAAATACACACACACACATAGGAAAGAGTTGGGGCATGGAAAATATTTCACTCACAGAAGCAGTGCAAAGAATAAGAGGAAACTCATAAAAATGAGGCAAGCTACAAATTAATGAAATGACATTTTTTAAATTTATTTTTTATCAGTTCTTTTTAGATATACATGGCAGTAGGTATATTTTGGCATATTATACATAGATGGAATATAACTTACTCTAACTAGGATCCCATTCTTGTGGTTGAACATGATGTGGAGTTACACCGTGTATTCATTTTTGAATATGGGAAAGTTATGTCTGATTCAACAAAATGACATCTTAAAAGTACGGAAAGATGAAAACTGGCAACCCAGTTTTCTATTCCCATTAAACAGATCACTCTAAAATGAAGCCACATTCAAGCCTCTTGGAAATAAAAGTTGAGCACACAAGAATGCTTCCAGCACACCTGATCTATGAAGATATACCAAAGGACATTCTTGAGGCAGAAGCTCTATAATTTTCCATTAAAATCATGATTTGTACAAAAAAACAAAGAAGTAGTGAAAAGGAAAGTAGACATAAAGGATTAAGGATTTTCTTAATTTTAATTTCTTTTAAAGATAAGTTAGTCTAAAAGAGTAGCAATGCACTATGGAATTTATATAATATTTAGAATTAAAGTGCATCGTAATGTAAAAGAAATAATGGAAGAGCCACAAAAGAATACATTTTAAAGGTTACTATACATGAAGTGACATAAATTGTATGTATTTATGTGTACTTCTATAAATTTGTATATATTTATCAATATAACATATATAGCTCATATGTATCAATTAATTCTATTGAAATCTGCTAGATACTAATTTTCAGTTTTTAAATTTGTTTTCTGAAAAGTGCAAATTAAAGTTTTCATCTATATGACGTATTTCTTTTATTCATTGTGCCATATTTTCTCATTACCTTTTGCTACTTTAATTTGGATATGTAGAATTTCTGTTTGAATGTTAAACATGCTCTTTTATTCTTCAACTAGTTATAGATCACATTTAAATAATCCTGCTTGTTTTTATTTCCCATATAATTTTTAAGCATATTAACATATTCTTCCCTGAAATAAGGGAGAACTTTCATTAGTGGTGATGTCCTTTGTCTCCTTTTTTCCTGTCCACAAAGCTTCCTTTTTAAAGTTGACATTCTGTATCAAGTTCTCCTTATGTATCTGAAGTAAGTGTTTACTTCCACAACAGTAAATTCACCTAGACCAGTTAAGCAACACTCTCCACTGGGTCTAGTGCTTCTTTTCAGCACCTTTAGAAAATGGTTTAAAACAGGAAGTTGTACAGAAGCTTTCTATAATATTATGGCTCTCCAAATGAATTTAACTCTGTCTGTGGTCCCTTTTCTGCTTATAAAATTCTGTGTTCCAAGTGATTTTGCTTCAAAATATGTTTTAAATTTTGCAATGTCTTCTTGCTTTCTGTACTGTTGTTAGGAATCTGATTTCAGTAAGGATGTTTCCTTTTGGGAACTTTTTTTTTTATCAGAAAATGCTAGAATATTTTTCTTTGGAAATAATTTGCAAATTTTAAAATAGAGGGCCTTGTTTTCATTTTTCCTTATGCATTCTGTTTTTCAGCCTATGAACACTTCATATTGATCTTATTTTTTTTCATTCGGCAATATTTCCAGTCATAATTTCAATTAATCCCAACCCTTGATTGTTGTTTTTTTTCTTTTTTTCTCATTTTGGAGCTCTAGGTATACATATTGGCATTTCTATTTCTTGATTGTCTTTTAGTCTATTCTTTTTCATACAACTTTACTTTTCCAAATCCTTTTTGGGTGAATTTCTTGACTTGATTTTTCAGCTCCCATGTTTTTCCAGATAGGTGAATCAAATTGATTATTCAAATTATTGAGTGCCTTATTTCAATAATCATTTATTTTAACACCCAGATCTCTGCTTGTATCCTCTTAAAACTATCTAACACTCTTTTGTGTTTGTCTTTAAGAATACACTCTGCTTTAAATTTTGTCTTCCTTCACCATTAAATCTCCTTTCTCTGTGGTTGGTTATTCAGTGTATTATTTTATTTCTATAATCTTTGTGATCTTGAGATGTCTTAATGCCTTTTATGACTTTATGCTACCCTGGAAATTTCAGCTGTACACTTTGCAAAAGCAAACATTATATGGGCGAGGGGGTCAGAACTTTAGCGTTGGACTTATCCCTTCCAGAATAGTTAAGGGAATGAATGATGATGGAGAAACTCCTGGCAAAGACCTACTGATGTTATCATCTTTGCTTTACCTCTTTTTTTTATATCCTTCCAGGAAACTAGGTGTCTTAGGGAACTTTTCAGTGACTTTGATCTGGCTGCAAGTCTTTGGAAGACTATCTTCTGTGGGCAAGTTTCTAGCACATGGTGCAGGGTAAGTGTTTGAGAAAGGAGGCTCTCAGAGGCTGCCCTCTATACCTTTTGATAGAATTGCTCTGGTTGGTGTTCAGAAACAGAGTGGTGTTATTATGTATCTTCACAATTCTTCCATAGGAATTCTGTTTGTTTACTAGCATGTGAAACTAGCAGTGCCCTGACACTAAGGATTAGGAAAAAGGTCAGAAATAGGGTTCTATGTCCCAGCTTCTCTTGTGTTCTTGACATATAACTGCTTTCTATGTGATGACCTCACTGTCACAGTCAACCTGAACCTATTTCTGTCTTCCTTTAGGATTCTTATGCCAAAATGTAATTTGAAAATTAATGACTGTTTCATGCAAATTCTTTTGAAAAGTCAGGTTTTCTTAGTGTGTTATATATTTGAATGTTCTCTTAATTGTATAGTCTCTGAAGAAAAACTTTCTTAATTTTTAAGAGAAGATGACAAAAAGATAAGTATAAACATCATTTGTGGAACTTTTCATATGTATACACAAGAACTGCTATAGATTTCACTATTATGGTAGGCATTTATACTTATAAGACAAAATTGTAAACCACTTACTTTTACATAATAAGGCCATTAATACTGTCTAATATGAACAATGGAATCTCTAGATAAATTCCTTTTAAAATATTATAAATTTTCAACCTGAAATTAAGAAGGAAACCCATGCCTTTCCCAAAGCCCAAGTCAAAACAACAGCTTAGAAAGCCAAGAAAACAGTACTCAGAGGCATCCACAGGCTTGGAAGCAAGAAAGAAAGGAAGGCCGGAAGGGAAGGAGGGAAGAAGGGAAAGAAGAAGGAAATCTGCCCATCACCCACCTTCAAGTGGCCGGAGACACTATGGAAGTAGCCCAATATCCTCAGAAAGGTGTGCCCAGCAGAAATGGAGCTAACCACTGCGTAGTGGACCTCTGAGCCTGCCATGAAGAAGGCAGGAGACAGCACACATGAGCTTATGGTCCACAGCAAAGCCAACAAGCACCAGGTCAACAGGCTTTGAAAAAGCTCTGTGACATGGAGATGGCCACTGTCAACACCAGATCAAGCCAGATGCAGAGAAGAAGGCACATGTTCCACTGGCTCCTGACTATGATTCTTTTGGATATTGCTGACAACATCATTCAAACTGGATCCAGTTGACTAAATCTAAATTTAGTTTTCTTAATGTTAAAAATTTAAAAGCTATGTATTCAATATCATTATTTTTATTTAATCATATACATGTCAATTTAATTTTTAATGGTCTTTTCAGGTTTTCAATCATGGTATCTATTACTTTTAACATACCCTATAGGTCTTCATTCTGTATACGTAATAACAATTAGAAAGTGGTTATCTCTAAATAAAGTTTTGCTACCAAAGTGAAATAGTTCTGATTTAATATAAAAACCAGACTTTATTAGAAAATGAGAGATCCTAAGGTAGCCCTTGACTGGGATTCTACTGATGTTTTAAACCCATGGAAGTTGAGGTTTTGAAAAGTCTTATGTGTGTACATATTAAATTTTACAATATAACCCTGCATGTGTTTAAAGGGTGCTCTACTTTAATATAAAAATGTTTCCTAGATTATGAAAATATGTATTGGTTTGTGAAAATTATATCACCATATTTTAAAAAGAAGATATTTCTTAGACTTACAAATAATAATCATCTCTGACTTTATCATTTTTCCCCAGTCATCTGAAATCATAATAAACAGATGGAGTTGAGAAGAGAATTGACCCCTATGATACCTAGAAAGAGGTTTATTATGTGTTGTGGATGTGACTTATTTCTGACTATTCTCTCAATGGGAGGGAAAATGAAAGATGAGAATTATCTTCTCTCACAGAGATGTGCTAAGTGGAAATGTGCTAAGAGATGTGGAAAAGAATGTGAAGGATTAAAACTAGTAATGTGTTGTGAGTGCTTTGTTTTACCATGTTTGTTTGCTCCTCTTGAGTTATGCTTTCTATTATTTATATATCAAGTTTTCTTATGGGTTGTACTGAAGTAAAAAATACGTTTTACACAAATAACAGGAAATGGGGGAAAAGGTAGTGAAAACACAGCTTGGAGATAATATACTACCTAAGCTTATTTGTGAGATTTGGGGTCTTTGTAATTTAGAAAACTCATTGTGATATATTAATTGTCTGAAGGCAAGAACACATTGTGTCCAAACGGTGTGAAGGGGGAATTTGCTGGCAGGGACTAAATAGGCAATTGTGTTGTGGAACCACAATGAAAAGACTTAGGCAGAAAACAGCTTTCTGAAAATTGTCCCTTTTGATGTGTTGGTGACATGCAATTGATAGAGTTAGGTGGAATAGTGATTAATCCTTTCCTGCCTCAGACAGGCACCACCTTGAGGTACTCATTAGGTCTCATAATGAAAGAGAATTTAGTAAATTCCATTTTTTACCTTTTGGAAAACTACTAAATATTTATACTCTGTGGAGATTAACCTACTATTAATTTGCTTGGGTCTTATCCAAGGCTGGGGAATCTGGGGAAAAGTTTTGGTCAGAATCATACTGTTTGCACTCAATAGAATCTATACCCTAAGGTGCTGCATGATGCATGGTACAGATTAATGCAGCTCCGAAAGATCCCATTGCATTAGTGTAATTTCAAAAGCAAGGCTTTACGTTTTGAACCACCAGCTTTCTTGCCACTACTTTGCAGTCAAAAGCTTTATTTTACTTTGACTATGATTCTAGGCTCCTGGAGTGCTTCAAACATCATAGCATTTAGAGGAGCACCACCATAAATGTTGAAATGCAGAGACATACAAAGACAATGTTACTCACTTGTATGAATGTATTATTAGTTGCTCAGAATCTTCAGACCAGGCTTAAGGAAAATTGATCTTTATTTTTAAGGTGCTCTAGGGAATTTGATTTTTTTCATCATTTGTCTGAAAGTTATGCATGTCTTTATGTATATATATTTATATATATTATAATACATAATATGCATTAGTAGTAATATATAATATATGTATTACTGTGTATATATATGTATGTATATGTATATACATTACTGCGTGTTTATGTATACACACATATATTTATAAATATATACAATCATATATATGTGTAATTGACCTTTCCTGATATAATAAGGATTATGGAGCTATTAAATAAGTCAAGATGCTGTTAAACCTCCATAAGGAACACCTTGAAGGTAGACCCTCATGATTTCCTATATACTTCTGTTTTAGCTAATTGATATTTGAATACAAAATCCACTTGGTTGTGTGAATGCATGTATGATTCACTTTTTACTTATGCACAATCATCTAATAAAAGGGGTCAAAAAGTTTCACCATTTGACATATTAAGATGAAAAACAACATAGAAGAAAAGAAATTGCTTTAGTGTTAACAAGGTATGAAACTAAATGGAAATAAGTCAATGGAAAAATTGAAAATTCTGGCTATTGGACATTTAAAAATATAGATTTTATTATGGATTTTTTTTTAGATTGTTGTCTGTGCTTCCAAAAGGAAACACCAGTTTAATTGCCTGAGACCTTTAGAGAAAATCTCCCCAGAAACAAGTTGGGAATGGAAGGCTTGGAAATAATCTTTCTTTAAAGAAATGGTTTATCTGACCTAATTCTGGGGTCTTTCCTTTCTGTTTTCTCTCTCTTTTACCACTTGGAGAAAAGCTGTGTGGGAAGCAAAAATTCCTCTTCTCACTATGTTTTGCACATTGTCAGAATTTATTAACACAGTATTTTCAGAAGAATGACAGGGTTATTAGACATTTCATGGCAGAAACTCAAAAACAATTCTGCATCCTGTTTGGTCAAAGCTGTAAAACTTTCAAGAACCACAGAAGCAAAAGTGGTCTTCCAATGCATGTGCTAAATGCAGACATGCCAAGATAATAGAAATTAAGGTTGGGATAAAAATTGAGAGTTATGTGTACAAAGTCATATTATGCATTAGCATGTGTGTAATAAAAGCTATTTTAATTTATGATAAACAAAGGCTCACAAAAATATATCAATACCTTCACTTAGAAGGCTAAACTTATGGACCCCTCATTATGGAATATGATCTGTCAGTCCCATGCCAGAAAAATCGGTTAAATATTTTTTTTAAATAATATAAATGCCTACTTAAAATTCAGTCAGTAAATTGATAGATTTCTTTCCTTTAGCTTTCAAAGCACTGATATGACCTCTGTGTGTTTCATTTTTTAGTATTTCATGGAATTGATTTGATTGATAAGTACTTCATTATACAATATGGATACACAGTAGAAACATTTATTGGCAGAATTGTATTAAATTAGAGTTCTGATAATCTAAACAAATGCTACTGTATTTTTCAACTGAGAAACTATAGCTAATATTTTTTTCAGTTCAGTTTTGCTTTGCTTCTTTTTTTTTCACTAGATGGATATATGCATTTGGTGAATCTTCATCTTCTATTTTTCTGGTTTCAAACATGTTGCTTTAAAATAATCTGTAAAATATAGGGGTTGGGAGGTAACTCATTACTCAAGCACTTAATGAGCATATCCAAGTCTCTGGGGTCAATCCACAGTACCAAAAAAAAAAAAAAAGAAAAAGAGGAAGAAAAAAAAAATAAGTTGAATCTAGATAAAACACACATGACCCTTCAGCTTGATTTTGAAGGGAAAAAATAGTTGCTATATAGATCTACATTTACATCCATGTTTATACATGTTTATATACTTGCCTGATTAGTAATTTTATTCATTAAATATCTATTAGGTTTTTTTGTTGTTGTTTGTTTGTTTGTTTTCTTTGCAGTGCTGAGGATTGAACCCAGGGCCTTGTGCTTAAAAGGCAAACACTCTATCAACTGAGCTATATCCCCAGCTCCATCTATTACTCTTGATGACAGAATCTAGAAATTGTGACAGGGACTAGGAATACAAGAATTGATAAATAAAATTAAACTATCATCACAGTGTATAGACAAACAGAAGCAGAAACATAAAATAAATTTGTGCAAAGATGTCATGATTTTATAACTAACTTGTGTAAATTAAAATGGAGTATATGGAAGAGAACAGGCAAATTCACCAGGAATGGGAAGAATGGAAATGAGTGAGGAAACTGCAAACATATGGAGTTTCACCTGTTATCTCTCTGTTTTTGTGTTCCAAATCCATACGTGTGTTTGATAGGCCAACCATAGGGCACGTCAGAGAAAGTTAAATTAGTTTTACCATTATTGTTTCTAAAATCAGGGCATTATTTCAACTGTAAAATGAGAGTGGAAGAGAAATCTAAGGGGAAATTCCCAAATAACAGGACAATTATTAGTTTCTGTTTATGGAAAGACCAATCATTTGCCAAAATTATGAAATAATTGATTTTCTCTTGGTTTGAAAATTACAACTCTGTTATTTATGCTTACAGTGTATGCCAAGTCCCCAGATTTTCCCACTGTCAACAATGCTATGTTTTTCCAGGCCCCCTCAGAATTGCTTGTGCTTTGTCTCTCTCCTTTGCTCTCTCCCATCTCTTAGACTTTGTGCTCCATTGCTCCTCACTTAGTGGTTGATGAAAAGCAATCTGATAAGCTAATTCTTACTAAGGTTTAATTACTTAACAGCTTGATTATTAAATCTCCAAGGGTATTTGGATTTTGAATAGAAGACTCTTGGATGTTAAGTCTTAATTCAGTAGAATTAATTAGTGAGTTTTTGGTTGGGGAAGACATTTTGTTGAGGCCCAAAAGGTAATTGGCAGGAAAGTTTCAGAAATACTCAAATCTCTTTGCACATCCAGCATTACCGGAAAGAAAAATTAATAGTAGATAATATATTTGTAAGGAACAGCAAACCCCAGTGAAAAAGAGTATGTACTTGGAATTAAATTCCCATACATGCCATGATCTAAATTGTTATTTTGTATACTTTTCATTTTGGCCTCTCTGTTTTCTCATCTTTGCAATATAGTAGTTAAATTCCCAGTGATTGTTAGGATCAAATGAGAGGTAGGAAAATGACCCTTATAAAGTATAGGTATGTGTTATTATTAGTATTTCATTCAGAAATATTTAGGTTTGTGTGTGTTAAAATCAACTTTTCCTAAATTTTTCTTAATTAAAAATATACTACCTATAAGAGCAAGAACTAGAAAAACTTGGCATGTAAGATCTATCTTTAATCTAATGGTTTTATATTTTTTTCACACCCCATGCATACACACTTGCAGTTTTATCTTTAATAGTGATTAGAGACAAAGTGAATACCCATCTGTGAAAAAATGCTTAGAATATTCTAAAATTGAAAAAGAAAGGATGTGTCAGGTAGTGTTGAGGCCAAGCAGGGAGAGTGGCAAGTACACAGTAGCCTGTTCACAGAGTAGTTCACCATTTCTTGGCAGAGGAACAGGGATTGTGAGAGCCTTGAATGCAACTGCATCTCTATAAATGATATTTAGGAAATCATGGGAGATAAAAGCAGAGGAAAAAGGCAAACATTTTTATTGACAAATAAGAGGAATTGTGGAATCTAGACTTGATAAGCATGATTATGTGATCTATTCCATAAAATTATGTCATGGATCATCAAATATGTGTTTGGATACTCTTGTGTTATAAGACATATTTATCCAAATTTTAGTGACTTACTTTCCTGATAGAATTGTTCTCCTAGTGGATCCAAGAAATGTCACAGACACATCTATTTTCATTCAAGGAAGGCATTTAGCAAAATCTTTGGGATTCTTTGAGATGAGTGGAGAAGTAGGAACTTCATAATCACTTAGTAAACTCCTTTGGAATTTGAGTATGAGACAAAGAGAGAGAATCACTGCTAGCAGAATGAACTAAAGTAAGCAACACAGAAAGAGGTAATGGCAGTGAGCTAGCCTATCAATTAAACCTTGGGTCAATTCAGTTTTACCTAATCTCTCCAATACTGGGTTTTCTCATATCTCATTTAAGAGTTAAAACAATGCTGCATTAAGGTTGTTGGCAGAATTAAAAATTAATGAAAGGCATTTACTAAGATGGCATAGAAGAAGCATTATATTAAAAGAAATACACAGAAGGTGAATTAATTATAGGAATTTGAATAGAAAGGCAAATCAGTAGCTTCAGTGGCAGCAGCAGCCCAGACAGGAAGCATTTGAGTTACCATGTCTCACACTACTGTAAAAGGCAAGAAGTCCCTTACAGAAAGGACAGACACCAAGCACTCTATCTGGTTAAAGTTGAGACACTAAAGTTGTTGACCTTCTGAAGATGCATTCCCTTTTTCTAGGATGTTTGCCTGTGCAACTTCTTAGTTTTCCTTGTAACATTTTCTTCAAGTACTTTTAAAATGAGCCCTAAATATGAAAGGTACATTTAGAATATGTGTTATCTCTTAAGAGAGCTGAACATTATTATGGAACAAAAACTGAAATTGTTCCAAACTATCAAAATAAATACTAAATGATTAAATGTAGTGATACCACATCCTTAGGCAGGATACTCAACTTCTTGTGCTTTTGTTTCTTTATCAGTAGATAAAATTAAGGTTATGGTGATTTTAAATAACATGATCGAGATAAAATGCTTAGTGTGGTTTCTAGCTGATAATGAACAATCATAAAAATGCAGTGAACATTTTGATCAGTTGAAGAAATTAGTACACACCTAGTATATGAAACCGATAAGAGCGACTTTTTTTTAAGTCTAAATCTTGTAGTCAATGGCAATTCAGTTTGATTCAAGATGGTGAAAATATCACCAAACAGATAATAGACTCTTACATTGAATTACATGGAACTATGCTGTTCCCATGAAGAGAAATAATGGTTTTATTGTGTATAATTAATAATTCATCAAGGAATTCACTTCCGGAAGTATTCTTATAAAAAGAGAAGCAAACTATGACAATGGTAAAAAAAAAAAACAGAGCAATTGATGAGTTTGGGTTTGAAAAAGAGAAAAAGAAATGTTAATCTTCAAATATCTAAAAATTGTGCATGCTAGAAATTCGTGTCAGATTAAGTGGAGAAAGTTACAGGAAGCCAATTTTGAGCAAGTACATAGACAGATATCAAACCAATCTGACAATTTAGTGAGATAGTATAGGGCTTATAATCTTTTTTGAGTAGCTTTCAGTGATCTTTATATTAGATGCAGGATTGCAAATATACAGCATGTTTCTCATCAGGGTACTATACTGGACTATGGCACATGTTTTCAATCAGACAAGGATTTTTTACTTGTCTTTAGATAGTCTCAGTATCTAAATTGCTTGTCAGACACCAATAGCCAATCAATTTGTATGTCCTTCCTGTCTGCATGATCTCTAAGTTACTAATACTTCATATTGACTTTGGAACTAAATTTTATTTAGAATTCAGAGCATTTGTCCTCCATTTATTTATATAAAAGCAAAGTGGTAAAATTTGCCACCAATGTTATTGTATCAATCTCTTAATAAACAATGTTGCAATAATCCTCAATTCTCTACAGAATCACCAGATGGTATGTTTTCTAGAGAAGTCAAGTTTAAAACAATATATTTTTATATTTTGCAATACAACATAAAGCCTAATAATAAGATCAGAATTCTGCAAATACTAGACAAATCTGCAAGTATAAAATTCTTCTCTCCTAGCGAACATCCTGTGAATTCATAAATATTTACATATTACAAGTTATAATTATGTAGCACTGAGGAAAAGGGAAAATGTAACTGTATATTTATATCCTACAAGGATATAAAAGAACATTCATAAATTACAAATGTGCATTGTTCTAAGAAGGGTACCTACTGAGCTTTTGTATCTTAAGGCCAACACATAAGACAAGTTTCTACATCCCCCTCATGGAATAAAAAAATTATAATTGTAAGTTTGAATGACTATTGATTGCTTATTATAGTTTCTATTAATAGTTTTAAATGATTATGTATGAGCACATCATTGTAGGTATTTGATAATGTAGAAGGGAAAGTTTGTATTGCTGCAGGGATAATCCTCCTTAAGAAACTGACAAGCATGATTATAAAAAATACTGCAAAGTATGTATTTGCTTTAAAACAATTGCCTAAAATAGTTCATTTAAATGCTATCTTGTTATTGCTTTTCATATTAGTTGGCTTGCCACAGCAAGTTCTGTATCATAGATTAATCTGAACACTAATAAAAGTCTGCTAAATACAAGAGGCTTTAAGTTTAGAAATCTGTTGTGCATACATTAGTTTTGAGTTATTCCAAAGATTTAGAAAATGAAAATCGAAAACTATTTCCTTTAATTTTTGCCATATGTTTCCAAAGAAATCATCTTTAATATTAACTTTTATTAATATTATTTGTTTTTATACTCTCCTTTTTAGCATTTTACTTCAAAATATTCAAGTATTTTAATTACTTCCTGACTACATTTTTATGCTTATCTCTGCAGGTGCACTTAAATATTAGAGTAGATTCAGCTCTTAAATAGTCTAATCTCTGAGGTTGACAGCACTTATGTAGCAGTGACCTCCAGTCATCTGATCAAATTTGGGGTTACTTACTGGCTATAATCAAATATATTCTCATCTCTTATTTGAACAAATCATACAGAAATTGAATACAATTTTTTATGAACACTAGCAAAATGTTCACTTCTCTGATAATTTTGACATTAAAATTCCATCTTAATAATCCCATCCTTCAGGCTTTGAAGACTCTTAAGGTATTAAAGGAAAAATTATCCTAAGCAGTTAGATTATAATGTATTTAAAGATTAGACATTTCATGTTGAATATTAACTGCTCCACTTCCCAGGAAAAGAAAACTATGCTGATTTTCTTCTTCTATAATTTATACATTTCAAAGGATGGCTATCCAAGTTTCAAACCATGGTTACAGGAAAACATATTTTTAATGGACTTAAATGCAACACGGAGTTTCAAAAGTGTCCATTTGGCATATTTTGATAAATTTGAAATATCTGCAACAGTTATTTAATTTTATTTCCAAATAGCACACTATAGAGTTATTAAAAATTAACTATGGCAAATGTTTTACTGATAGTCAAATTTTTAAGTGAAATAGTTAACTCCTCTGTTGAGAAAAATGACTCTGCTCCTATTATCCCTAGGTAAAAGGTAAGAATTGTATTGTATATACACTTTATTATGTACAATGAAAGAAGTTAAAGATGAATGAGAATTATCAGATAAGCAAATGACTTATATTGTTTCTAAGGCTTAAAGAGCAACTGAGATATCATCAATTATATTCTAATACTAGAAGACCTCTTTGTGAACACTCATAAGATGAAATCCAGTCCTATTCCGAAATTCTCCAAGAAACTTTAGGAGGGTAAATACCACATTTCAAAGGTATTTAAGGTTTATTAAAACTGCTTTGTTTTTATGACTAGGTTTCTCTAATTTATGATCTTTCAGTGTGATATAGTTTTTATTCATAAATAGCTAAAGAAAGGAGTTTTCCCCAAGTAGCAAAAATTATATTTTAATAGTCTGATCATGCCTGTATTATTCCTGACAAAAAGGTTGTAATACATCATTACTCTATGTACATATATGATTACATGAATGGCAGGAATCTACATCGTGCACAACCATACAAAGGAAAAGTTGTACCCCATTTGTGAACAATGAATCAAAATGCAGTCTGTAAAAATAAAAAAAAATGCATGATGTATCTACAACATCTATTCTGCTGAGTATATGATCCTCACATTGAATTTTTTGAACTCATTGGCAGGTAATTTCTAATCACCAAGCTCAATTTCAGTAAAGAATTAAAAGAGAAAAATATCAATTCCTCATAGTGTGTATGTGTGAGAGAGAGAGAGAGAGAGAAAGAGAGAGAGAGAGAGAGAAAATGAATGAGAATCATTTCATTCATTTTGTCCTGATTAGACCTGTCTTAAGTGTTAATTACACTGTCTAGGATTGGACTCCCTAAAAGTAAACTCTGACCCTACCTTCAGGGTAGGAGAAGCACCTGCCTGTAAGTGGAAAAGTGAGAAAGGGGAAGCACTTCAGTTTTCTATTACTGTGTAATAAACTACTCAAAATTGATGACTTAAAATGCCAAATGTGTCATATCTGATACTCCCCTGTGTCCACTGTGATCACCTTCTTGGTTTTTCAGTGGGCATTGCACGGGACCTCTCATGGGGCTGTAGATGATAGTGGCTGTGACTGGTACATCAGCAGAAGAGCTGGGTCTGAGGAGAATGGTGCTCACTCTTCCTCTGTGTCTAAGTTTTGTGACTCGTCTATTTAATATTCCTACACTACATGATTTCTCTATAATCTGTAATCAGACTACTTACATAGCATCTTGAGACTTTCAACAATGCTGAAGAGGAAATGACCCAGGCATTGTAAATTGCAGGCTTGGCACACTGTCACTTGTACTTCATTTTGTGAGTTGATGGAAGTCGCAGGGTTGAGCCAAGACAGAATGAGAGGGAAATACTCAAGAATAAGAATACTGGGAAGGTTGGTTCACTAGGAACTGCCTTTGGAGCCCAGTACCCACAAGAAGAATGTCAATACATTGTA
Source organism: Glaucomys volans (assembly GCA_020662805.1). Classification (NCBI taxonomy): domain Eukaryota; kingdom Metazoa; phylum Chordata; class Mammalia; order Rodentia; family Sciuridae; genus Glaucomys; species Glaucomys volans. The sequence goes on along the minus strand of JAJEJO010005125.1, from coordinate 659,632 downwards.
GGTAAATGAATATGTTTACTGTGGGTAACCGTCTGGATCTTTGTGGAGAACCCTTGAAAAGTATGGCATACTTTAGAATTACCTCTCCAGAGAGGTATGTACGCCATTGTATTTATCCACCATTTTCTAAATGGTCTTGTTCAAGGAACGTATTTGCAGGAATACAATTCCTGGCACCTCAGGCCTGCAGATACACTGGCAAAGCACATATTCAGGGCAAGAGAAAACCCTCTCAAAGAGTATTGTAACTATGTGTCATAAGGACTTGTCTGAAGGTAAAGGAATCAAGCCCAAATGGTATTTGTGATATGTATATAAGACATGCACAGTTTACAAAAGCCTTGCTCAGCCCAAGGGGAAAAGATGACTATTGTATTCTAAGTTCTAATGTCCTTTCTCCATTTGTATTACAACTACCCCATCCCCAGTGAAATAGTTCCTATACTAAATTTTGTTTTATCATACTTTTGCATTTAAAAAAGTGTTTCTCCAACAAGGCATGCGTCTGCAGTTTTCCTGCTCCTTTTACATTGTCTTTCACATTCATATATTTGTGCTTTAAACTGGGTCTTATTCATTTTTTTCAGCTTTTTAGTATTTCATTATATAAATATACCACACTTAATCAATTTTACTGCTAAAGAATTTTTTCTGTATGTCTTAGAAAACATAAAAGTGTGGATGTCACCACTCCATTAGAATAGGGTGGGAATGCAATCCTATGACAACATGAGTGATGGAAAAATAAAAGGAAACAGGGAAAGAATATGAACAAATAAGTTTGGGGCCATATTGGGGCCATTTTCAAGAGAAAATTCATAGAGCGTCTCTAGTCTGGTTGAAAGTCTCCACCATACATGAGAATGATCTTCAGGGGCTGACCTAGAAAGAACAACTAATTTATCCAAGAGATCCTCCCTGTTAAATTTATCAATTTTTTAAACTTACCTCAAAATATACTAACTTCCTAGCATTTCTGCATTGGGCCCCCATTCTCCAGAGAGAGTTGCTGAGGAGGATAGATTTCATTCTCTAGAGACAAAGTCCTCAAGTGGAGAGAGAGCCCAGAATCTCCATGGACTCTCTCAGGTTGAACTTTTATACTGAGATTTTATATTATTTATTAAGAAAATACTTGAAGCAGATTGTTAATAGGTAACTTTTCTGACGTTAAGGAACTTTCTGGGTATTTTTAGTTTCCTCAAATCCTATTGCGAGTGTAATTTCCATATATTGAGAGTTTTACTACTGTGTTGGGGTATGATAAAATTATTCTCACTTAATGTGACAAAATATATCATTATATTGTTGGCTATTGAACCAACCCTACATTTTTGAGTTAAACAATTTGGATATGATATATTATCACTTTTGGGTATAACTGCATTTGACTGCTTGGATTTTACAACAATTGCTTTCATGTTCATGAGTGGAATTAGTTTGAAACTTTTTATTGTACTGTTGTTATTTGTTGTCAAATTATATTGGTCTCATAAAATGATTTGATACTTTTTTCTATTACTAGAAAATTCGGTAAAACTCTTAAATATAAGATTCAGTGTTATATTGTGCTGAGATTCTCCAATAACTGAATTAACTGAGTAATTGATTTAATAGATGTTAGTCTACTTGAATTTATATTGTTTCTTAAAACAATACAGTTATGAATCGTCATTTTAAACTTTATTATGGAAACCTCCAATTGAATTGATTTTGTATCTTTTGCAGTTTCAAAACCACCTTATTTCTAATATAATTTAGGTTTTTTTTCTTTTTTGATAATGTAAATTCCACTTTATTTCTTTTGGAAGCTCATTTTTCACTATTTGGTATTTTTCTTTTTTGTTTATGTCATTAGATTCTGAATTTATTTTTGTCACTTTCTTCTACTTTATTTTTTCCTGGTTTGGTGCGGAGGGTGGGGGCGGGGGGTGAATTAATGCAGCTATCCCTTTAAAAATTTCAAAAGAAATTTTTTAAAAATTTTTTCTTAATATTCTATCTTTTATTATCCGGGATTTTAAAACAATGCTTTTTTCTAATATCTGTGTTATTGTATCCCACAAAATTCAGTCATAGTGTTCTTACAATGTTAGTTCAAATTAATTTGAAATGTATTTTATTTTCATTAGATTTATGGTTTTTAGGACTTCATTTTTACTTCTAATACATATGTAACGCTATTTTTTTAATTCCATTTTAATGTTATGTGATCAAAAAATGTGCTATGATGTCAATGATTTGACCTTTACAGTGGAAACTGTATATGATTTTTTGAGGTTTATCTGTTAGAATGTTGAACCCACCTCACTTTTTTTCCTTTTTCAGTGCTGGGGCTTGAACCTAGGACTTCATGCATATTAGGCAAGCACTCTACCATTGAGCTATATCCCCAGATTTTTATTCATTTTTAATCAGCTTGTTCAATCAGTCACTAAAGAACTATGCAAACTTCTATCATGACGGCAGAGGATTTAATTTTGTCTTACAATTATAGCAATTTTTCTTTATATGTTAAAAGTTATATGCATACAGCTTAGAATCATTGTATGAACTATTATATTGAATGCTTTATAATTATGTAAGTTCTCCCTTACTCTCTAGCTATGGTTTTTGCCATAAGTCAGTTTTATCTGAGGCTAATACAGAGTCTTCACTTTCTTAGTTGTTGTCTGGTTTTTATTAATACATTGACTTTCTGTCATTCTTTATTCTTAAGTTTTATAGATGTCAAGTCTTCCTTTGTTTAACTAGAATATTTACCCTATTTGCATTACTTTTGATTACTAATATACTTCAATTAAATTGCATCAAATTACTACATATTTTCCATTTACGTCATTTCTGTTTCTTTTTGCACCTCCCCTTGGTCTCTTTTGATCTGATTAAATATTTTTTTGTCATTCAGTGTTTTCTTTATGCTTTAGAAGTTTCCCAGTCTTTTAATTAATAGTCATTTGAAAGTCATACTTAACCAAGTTTTAAATCAATTTACCTATACCAGTATTAGCATTCTCTAGAGGGAAAGAAATGATAGAATATATGAAGTAGGTCAATCATATTGGGCAAGAAGTCTGTTTTACTCTGTTTACCATTTCAAATATCAGTCTCTTAAAGGGTCACTCTCACTGAGATGCTAGAATAAAATTTAACTAGTTTTCTTGGTACTTAGTGTCCCAATAAAATTAGACATCTTAATGACTCTACCTGAATAATCTAAGAGTCTGGGGATCCTTTATCTAGAATCACACAGCTCTGAAGACATGTGTAACTCTTGTCCATAATTTATCTATATTATTTTACCCTAAAATCAGATATGGCTATTATTTTTACTCCTGTATTTATCCAGAGCACCATTCATTACTTATAAGTTCGTCTGGGGTTGTTTTACATTCACCTGTGGTTTGCCTTTTTAAATTTATTTTGGAGATATTTATTTGGCAGCCAAGTGTTTTACTTAGTTTCATAATTTTTAATATACTTGTTTGTATAAACTGTGCTGTTAGTTTTTTCTGGGCACGTAGGTGAAGCTGGCAGGTCTTGACTTTTGTTTCTGTGAATGTTGTGTTCTCTCTCGGTATTATAAATCAGCCAGTTTAACTACCATTTTGTTGTAAGTTATTTCTACCTTCTCTTTCTAGTTTTTAAAATTATATTAAGAGCAGGAGTAGTGATATTGTAAGAATCTTCTCATTTTTTGATGGTCACCATCTAAGTGTGAATTTCTTTCCATTTATCTTTCTTCACTTGGATTTCTGAGTGTTTGTTATTTCATTATTTATGAACAATATTAATCATAATTGTTTTAGTTATCATGTATTCCCCCATTATAATTTCTTGTGGGATCTCTGATTAAGCCATTAGAGTCATCTCATTCTGCCCTCCATTCCTCTTAGACAACTTCAAACTCTTTCTCTTCAGTGCCAAATCCCCTCATTCCAGATAATTTTTACACTGTCTTTGTTGGAGTTAATCTGTCTTTTTAGTTGTTTATATTAACTTCATATTTTTATTTTGTAAAGGATGTTTCATTTATGACTATATCTTATGTATATTTGCATGTGTCCCTGTTATTCTTAAGGCACACATGTATAATTATTTTGTGTTCTTTAATAACAATTTTTATGAAAAATTTTCTGTTTTCTGTTTTTGTTGTTGGTTTTTACAGTACCCTATTTTTCTGTATTCATGTGCACATATATGTCTGTGTAAGTGTGTGTATGTATGTATTTTTTTATGGTGATAGACTAACACTTTCCATGGAATGTTATCTTGTGAAGTGCTTGTCACCTGGGTTGAAATTTAGTTTCTTCACCAATATTTATATTTTCACAATGCCATTCTCTTGAGGGCTCTACTGTCACAAAAACATCTCAAATTAAATTATTTACTTGATAACCTTTTCAGGCAATAAATCATGAACTCAGAAAACAAACTTGTCTGAGGGCCTTCCAGATAATGAATTCTGAGGGATAGTGTTTCCTCCACAATCCACTGCTGTCTGAGACTGGTAACTATCCTGTTGACTCTTTCTTCAAGATTGGATTATTTCCCATCCACCCTTCTTCTCTGAATGTGACACTTTTAATTCCTTGGTTTATTTAGGGATATGCTATTTGGCTCCCTTCCTCAAGGGTTACTATTATTTAGATCCTATTTTCTTTTCCCTGAGCAACCATTAAGTAGTATTCTAAGATCTCCAGGATTTAACAGAAGACCTCAGGATGAAATCTAACTTTGGTACTCACTTATTATTCAGAATTCCTACATTTACTTCATATTTTATCTTTACAGATTTTCATTTTGTACCACCATATTTAAAAATGAAATTTATATTCATTACACAAAAGTTTATTTACTTTTAAGGGTATGTGCGAGTTTTACCAAGCAAGGTCAAATTAAAAAAAAAAGTGAAATGCCACCAGTTATTTTAAAGAAAAGAATTTAATATAGAAATTGTTTAAACAGACTTGAATGCAGAATAGACAAAATAGGTACACTGAGGAAGCCTGGAGATGGTAACTACAGAAAGGAGCTTCCATGCCTTGGATTGTAAAACAGGAGATGGGGGAGTTGTTAGAACTTAGAGATTTGGAGGAGTGGTCCTACATTTGGAAGAGTAGACCTAAGATAGTCTCCAAGGAAGGGAGGCAAAATGGGTGGATCTTGGCCCACAAAACTCCAAGAAGGAACCTAAAAATGCAAAACTCCTAAAAGACCCCCTAAAGAAAAACTGCTACGTGAAGGAGTAGGATTTAGCTGCTTCTGGTGCATTAGAAATGTAAGAGAAATTCTCTGCAGAGCAAGAAACCAGATTTTTGAGTAGGGACTGCCATTCAGCTATCCCTGGTATTTATCGAACGAGGTTAATAAAGTGAGTCTAGGAATATCAGGACAAAGTCTTGATATCAAACCAAATCATCACTGCCAATATTAAGAGCACTGGCTACACTAAGCTAACAGAATGAGGAAACAGAAAAACATCCCTTCTCCTCTTTTGCAGGCTTAGAGAAGTTCTTTAGCACTTCCTTTCGAGAAAACCCAACAAGAGCCAGTGGGGTTTGCAGAAAGGTGTTTGTAGAATCTTAGTCTCAGCCTTAGTGGTTATTGAAGGTAGGTAATAATAAGCTAATTTTTTCTTCCATCATCATTATTCTCCAAGGATGTGGTCAATAGACAAATTAGAGGACTGTAATTGGATGATAACTGTTAAAAATTATACGATAGCAATGAAATAATTCGGTGAAATATATCTATGTCATCTAATTCCTGGCATTTTAACTGATAGTTCTTCATGGCACAGTTTTTCACTACCACAGTATGGTTTTCTGTCATCTTTGCCAGGAGAGAAAAATAGGAAGAAGTGGAGCCTCCTAACTTGCACTGCTGATAGAAGAATGCATGCCTCCTCTGCTTCCTCAAGGTGGTGGTCAAGGCGGAATAATCTGCCTTCGAGGTAAAAGGCTCTGCAGCTCCCTCTCAGTGAATTCAGGGTGGTGTCTAAGTCCCTATTCAATTGGCTGTCGTGTCTTGATTATGTTAAGGCACAAACTCACCAGGGAAATTAGAACAAAATCTAGCAATTCTCTCCCAAGCTAGTTTTAGCATGACACAAAAGAGCTATTTTTGTAACAAATATTTTATTTGTTATATAATAAGTTTATATTCATTATACACAGAAGGGAAATAATGTGTTTTTTTTTATGGTAACCAATTTATACTGTGATCAAAGGTGATGTAGCAGTCTATGCATGTCCCCAGGATGGTGTAAGGACTACACCACTGTTTTAGCTTCCACTAAACTGCAAAGCCAAACATATTTTTTATTGAACAAAATTTTACTTAATATTCATGAAAACGCATCTCCTTCAGGATAGGAACAGTATTTTGTATTATTACCTGGGTTGCTCAGTACTCGAATACTCTGATGCAGGTGCAGCTTTATATACCTACCAGGAATAGTCATAAAAATTTATGAATGTATTGAAATTTATGGAAACCAATACATGCCTTAGCTGCTTATCAACCAAGAGCACTTTTTTAAAGAATCTGAAGCAAAAACATTTGTATTATAAATTATGATGAAACAGTGTAAAGCTTTAGATTTCTATTTATTTAAAATTAGATACAATATAAAAACTTTATTATAAATGGAAAATCAGTTGTTTCACATATATTCATAATGCAATCTATTTCAAACAGGTTTTGCCAAATAAGACATCATATTACATTGAAATTAAATTTATTTAAATCACATATATTTAAATTAAAAATAATTCAAATTTAATAACAAAAGGATATTCAAACATCAAGTATGTCTTTGTGTCAGTTTTTTGTATCATATCATGTATCAAGAAATAATTATTTTTAAAATACTAATGTGAATTTAGGAAATTCTTATGTTTACATACTGTCTAATGTAGGAAGAATTGTTGAAGCTCTGTTCTTGCATGTGAACTATAAGAAGATAAAGAGAAAATCACATTTAGCTATAAGATCATTATTTATGTTTACCCTAATAAATATCAATATTTTGAAGATATATGTACCTTTTGATCAGATTGAAATTAATCAAAGATAATTGAAAGCATTATTTATATGTTTATTTCCATTCACATATATTGTTTTAGGAAATTCTATGAGTCTTGTTATGATTTCAATTAGTAGGTCTTCAACTTAAATTTTGGCCAATATTTAAGAAAATGAATGCATTATTAGATGATCTATTCTCTCTGTATTCTATGAGCTGAGTGGATCTGGGCAACATCAAATAAGAATTGTAGAATGATTTTAAGCATATTAATATGAAGTAAAACTGATAATTTATTAATTTGCAACAATTTGAGGATTTATTAATTTGACCTTTGCAAACATGTCCATCACTATTTTTGGTAATCTTCAGAAGTTAAATTTCATTTTTAAGACAAAAATTAAGAATTTGTATCAATTTCTTTCTTGAGTTCTAAAACAAAAACTATAATGTCAATATAAGTGACCCTATTTCATTTGCACGAAAATATTTCTTCATAAAGAGTCTACTTGAAGAATAGATGTACATAAATCCCATCAAATTCTGTGTTATACCATCTACTGGGCTTCTTTCCTTCTTTGTTTCCTTTCAGTTTCATTTTTCTACAATGAGAGATTTTGCTCCTATTTTCTTGTTAAAATAATTCTTTGGAAACTAGAAGGTGTGTTCAGAATGGAGAGTCTCATATTGACTTATTTATACTTAGTACCAATGATTTTTATCACCTCTCTGTCTTGGGAAACGAAGTCTATTTTATCCCTAACTACTGAGGTAATTGCTATGTGGACAAGAATGGATAATTGGCATGGACTCTATTCCTCTTGTCAAAAGTAAGTGCTTTTCAAATTGATCATTGTGTGATGATCTGGTATATGTTAATTGGTTAACTTGGTCAAAGATTCATAACAAAATGGAATACATCTCTCTCCTAAGGAAATAAAAGGAATTTTGCATTAGTTGTCTCTACCCTCCTATGTTCAATTAATACTGGGTCTCTGCTTGCTGGTGGGTGTAACTGAAAGTCAAAATGATTTTCTCTAAAGACTTCCTAGGTCATTTTCCCAG
>JAJEJO010005125.1:624037-646537 GCA_020662805.1 Glaucomys volans | reverse complement strand
CTGTGGAATTTATTAACAGAAAGATGTGTCTCATCTTAAACATGCTGTGTTTGTATTATCATATGTGTTTGTATGTGTGTATGTTTGCATGTAGAAAGGAAATTTTATTGAAGAAGAGAGATTCGTCTCATAAATTCTCTGTCCTTCAATTTTCAGTTGGATAGAAAATTTGATATTTAAAATTTTAGCTCAGTGATTGAAACTAAATATTAAATCAAACAAAATATTATCATAAACTATTACCAAATTACATGGGATGAGGAACAGGGTGAAGGACCCATTTAAAGGGTGAGATGAAAACAAGAAAAAGATTTCAAAGTTATTACTCAAAATAATCTCTACTGGAAATATACCAAATCACTAAATAGAATTCATGAGCTGAGTGAAATTTCAATTACCTCCGGTGAGTATGAATTAGGATATGGTTTATGTTCTGATACCTAAACTACTTCTGTTCACATAATGTAATCATTCAGAGAAAGTAGTAACAGTCAAAACTGCCATGATAGTTTATGCTGAGTGCTATGATTGAGATAATTCTGTTTACTTCTAGATTTTTGGAAGATTGAACCCATCTGAAAGATGGATACAAAAGATATTTTAAAGTATTGTTTAAAAGGTTCTTGTGCAGATTTTGGCATTGTAGGTATTGAGATTAGGTCCAATGATCAGTTCTTATAATATTAGAAAAATGATTTGCTCAAGTCTATTGCCTTACTCTCAGTTAAGAAATTTCCTTTGAACCTAGAGTTTTGAAACCTTGGTAAGAAAGTGTGTGGGGTATTAGCTCTACCATTCCTCAGTATTTTTCCAAAAGAATGAAAGTCAACACATAATAGCAATCCATGCACAGCCATGTTTACAATAACACTACTCACAGTAGCCAAGTTATGGAACTCCCAGGTGTCTGTCAACTGATGAATGGATCAAGAGAATGTGGTATATATACATGATCGAGTTTTATTCATCCATAAAAAGGATAAAAAATTCATCTATTTGTACTGCTTATGACTTGTTCCTCCACATGCTTGAATTTGTTTTAGGTGCATATACCTTAATTTTCAACATTAGTGATCACCAGATAGAAGGAAATTTTGAAGTCTTTAATTGCACATCCTCAAACACAGACAGAATAACAAAATCCACATAATTACATTGGGAGCATTTTTAGCCTATACAGCCCTTACCTTCCATTGTCTATTGCTTGCTCAGTTGGCTTTCCTATAATTGACATTGGATCTGCAAAGAAAAAGAAGGAATGGAGAAGTAAGAAAGTTTTAAGTTCATGTAAGTTATAAGTACCTGACACATGTTTTGAACTTCTTGGGCCTCCCTGGAAATTTTAATATCTAATTTTAAAAAGGAACCAGAGGTAAAATGTTGAACATTCATCAAGTGTATACTAAATTAATGTATTTTATACAACATGCTTTAATAAAATCGTTTAACAAGTAATCAATTTTTATAAAGGAGAAGAAATCGTGGGTCTGGCTGTTCCCAGCTAAGCTTCCCATTGCTCTTTTTCCTTTTCACATAACTTGTTTTTATGGCCTATGAGACTAAGAAAAACAAATCTCCTTTTCGTCACACAAACTGATGGGTTAAGATAGCAGAAAAGTGTTCTGAGCTGCTCAAGAAATATGATTTGTTACCAGATACTTCATAATATGACTTACATTATTTAAAATATAGATTAAAGCTTATATATGCATAAATACATATTTATAATCTGTATATGTAAAATATTTAATCTCTACATAGAATGTACATTTATATATGTATGTGTGTATATATATATATATATATATATATATATATATATGCATACACACACACACACACACACACATTCTTCCAGCTGATGTTCTTTGAGTTCAGGGACTATCTACTATATTGCTGAATATCAGATGATTTCATAAATATATGGAGACATTAATGGTAATTTTATTTCATAAAATTGGAAGACTATAGAAACAAGACATTTGCAGCTTGCCTCATTGTGGATAGATATTATTTCATTTTCATTCATACTCCTGCAACTCATGAAATATTTGTTATAACATAACTGGGATATCTGACCACCTAGGGAGTATTGCAGAATTCAGGTATAAAAAATAAATATTTCAGTGATTCTAATTTAGCTTGGCTCTATATTTTTTCTCTCATTTTTTTTTTTAACCATGTTTTGTGTCAAATTGTATCTTGAAGATTTTCTAGTAAGGAATTAAATATGGTAGGAAAAAGCATTGTTCCTAAAATTGAATAATTTTAAATAATATATGCTATATATAGTTTTAAAATCATGCAACAAATAGCCCACACAATGTAATAAGGATTTTTGGAAGACAGAATTTATAATTTGAAGCAAATGTGAAATTAAAAAAACACATCTAAATTCAGTATTTGGGATCTTCATTAATACTACCACTTCCCTTGAAAATGTGGCCTTATTGACAGTTTCAACAATGACATAGTTTCATTTAAAAATTAATTTAGTTTGAATAGTTCCTTGTAGTTTTATTAGTTTGTAACATTAGCATTCTAAGAAAGAAAGTTCATATTAACAAAAATCAGCCAAATCATTGAGATTTTAGTATTTTGGTATTTCATTTCATACAGAAAATAAAAAAAGATGCCCAGATTACCAAACTGTTCTATTTTAAAACAGCTACTTCATTGTGATCAAAATGTAAAACCTCCAAATATGACTAGAAGATTTAGAGAAGTTAAATGTAACAACTACTTCAATGTGCATGTATCAGTTTAATATCTGAGTCGAACTAGAAAACTGGGAGTTAGAGTTAAAGGAATAGCAGTAAAATTTGTAACAACTAGCATCTAAATAGTGATTTTCCTTTATTAATTTAATTGATTGTTTATATCTGATGCATATGCAAGAGTTCCAGAAATCTTTCAGACCCCTGTGGTTTAATATAAATTTCAAAATATTAAAAGCATCTTGTAGAAAATTAGAAAGCAGATGAGACACTTCAGGACTCAAGATAATTTTAGATGTGCAAATTTTAACACAACTTCAATACAATTACCCTCTGCTTGCTCTGACAGAGAGAGAGAAAGAGAGAGAGAGAGGAAAAAAAAACACCCGTACTTCTTTTTACTCTATGACAACTACTTTAAAATTGTTTTGTAAATGATAGTTGGCTTCAAAAAGGTTGACCATCAAAGACTTAAGACAATATAATTGAAAATCTCATAAATCATATTCAGATATATTTAACAGTCTAAATGATGAATTGCAACAAATGTTATTGACATGATGAAATAATCAATTAACAGGTTACATATGACTATGCCTTTTTCATCCCCAAATCATGTTTTACTCCCCCATTGATAAATTCTATCCTTTCAAATTAATGACTGCAGGTGGCACGATGGTTCCAAAGGTATTATACAAAAGAGCCTCATCTGAATCCCTGAAACACAAGATATTTTATGCAAACAACAGAGTATCACCTGCTTCATTTTCACTTGGCTTGTATTATTTGAAATTCATGAAAAAGGATCTTGCTGAGCTTTCCAAATCATCACTGAAAACCTGTCCAGGTGCCCTTAAAATTATAGAGATTTTTTAGTCATGTAGACCCATCCAGAAATCCTTTTCCTACCACTTACATCTGAATGTGATTTTGACACTCCAAAATCTTGGTATTCCAAAAAAATGGGGCTTAAAATATACACATTTCAGAACTGTTATAAACATTAGAGAAATTTGTCTTTTCAAAGCCTGGCAGAAACGGTCTGGAGAGAATGCTGTACTGTCATCATTACAAACATCATACAGATATTTAAATGAAAGAATCAGTACTTGCTAATCCTGAGAGAATAGAACATAGAAATAAAATCCTTCAACTTAAATAATTTAATTAAATTTTGCAAAGAAAGCATGAGTTTTAGACATCAAAATTTGGATAAAAATTTTTATAAAGTACATAGACTATTTTAAAAATCGGTTTATACTTAACATACCTCTAATGTAAAAATAACAAAAATAAAAAAGATCTCTAACCACACATTAATGTTTGGCTCAGAATACAACCATCACTCTAAATATGATTGTAGGAGACCAAAATACACTACCCCATAATATACTTGTTCAGTATATTGATTATTTCTAGCTGGTTATTTTGAGAAAATGCAGACACAGGAATAGCTTTGAAAAGCTGTCCTTTTGTAAAGGGAATTTGCATCTACAAGGGAAAATTTTGTTAGTAAAGCTATCTGCAGCAGGAAGAGAACTACCACAAGACAACTCTTTATCACTGCAGAGACTTGAATGGCAGCTTTTCTTCACCAAAAATTCTCTCCCTCATCCTCCCATCTTTTGCCTTCGCCATCCCTAGGAGCTCGATGACCTCATTTCTTTCTGTGGTTCAGGACAATATGGAGGCTTTAATCCTCTGGCCCTTATTTGAATCTCACATTTTTGTGGGACTTCCATGCTTGCATACATGACTGAAGAAGTCTTTTCTCCTGTTAATCTGGCTTATTTTAGTTTAATTCATATCAAGACAAAGAAACACAACAAAGTAAAGGGGAAGATATTTTCCCTTCCCCTTAAAGTATAAACTTTCATAAATTTTATTGTTTATTCACTGAATTCAATTAATGTAAAAATACCTTTATTGAGTGGCTCAGTTTTTACTATTTCAAAATTGAGTTTTAATTTTGACACACAACTTAAAATACACAACTTAATTTTGATACACAACTTCTGGCTGGTGAAAATTTAAATTATTTTAATCTTTGAGAATAACTATTCTTACTTATACTTCCTATTTTAATTTTTTTATAATTCACAAAGAAATGCTTGATATATTAATGTACTAAAGCATCTTGACCAAACACAGTTGTCCTCATTTTGTGAAACTGGAATTCTCAGAAGTATCTGAGTCTATATTAAAGATCCTGCTGACTCTTTGACCTCAGTTGGGTAGAGCATTGTGATTATAGGAGATGGAATATTGCATGTCTACAACCAAAATTATCTTGGGCTATCTCAAGTCCTTTAGAAAAATAGTCATTTCCTTTTAACCTTTGCATCTGACCTAACATTCTCGGAACTACTAGAAACCCCTTAGAATATATTGGAACCTTTGCAGATGACTAGCTTCCACCAATGTTAAAGCCAGGAATGATTTAAGGTGATATCTAAAACCTATAGAAAAGCTCACCCTGCTTTGCTGTACCCAAGGCCCCCACGAATGCATTTGTTGGACATATTTGTTTATGACATTCTATGTTTTTTTGTTATTAAAGTTCACGTAATCCCTTTCACTTTGAGTCCATATTGCTGGGTCATGCTTCTCATATTTGGGTCAAAACATTATTTTTTATTTCCATCAAAATAGAATTGTTATTTTGTGTCAACAATTTTCTTGTAAAAGCCCATAGTTCTGCTTTAGGAAAAAAAAAAATATATATATAATATCCTGGATTTCAGTTGAATTTTAAGTAAAATAAGATATCTGGTTTAAAGAGATCTAGTTACATGCAACCAGGAAAGAGATGTATAATGGATGATACTTGAAATATGACTATATATTAGTACTAATAGTTTTCTAAGTCCATAAAGACTAATCTGATTAAAAGATGAATGTATTGATACAGTTCTCCTTGCAATAGCAATGTTTTCAGGTCTGGTGCTAATAAGATGGTCTTCATGGTACCATAAAAATGTAAAAGTAAAATGAAGAAAAATAATTTTATAAAATTCTGCAGACATAGGAAATATTTAAATAAAACTCTGCACCGTTTTGCATTGTAAAAACTATATATGCTGAACCCAAGGCCAAAATCATTCTAAATGGAGAAAAATTGAAGCACTCCCTCTAAAAACTAGAACAAAACAAGATTGCCTCTTTCACGATTGATATTCAACATAGTTCTTTAAACCCTACCCAGAGCAATTAGACAAAAGCAAGAAATTAAGGGAATTCAAATAGGAAAATAAGAGCTCAAATTGTCTCTATTTGCCAATGACATGGCTCTATATTTAGAAGACCAAAATAACTCCACCAGAAAGCTTCTTGAACTTATTAACTAATTCATCATATTAGCAGGATATAAAATTAATACCCATAAATTAATTGAATTCCTGTGAATCAATGACAAATCAACTAAAAGAGAAAACAGGAAAACTATCCCATTCACAATAACCTCAAAAAAAAAAAATCAGCAACAACAAAAAAACTTGGGAATCAATCTAACAAAAGAGGTGAAAGACCTCTATAATGAAAACTACAGAACACTAAGGAAAAAAATTAAAGAGAACCTTAGAAGATGGAAAGTTTCTCATGTTCTTAGATAGGCAGAATGAATATTATCAAAATGGTCATACTACCAAAAGCAAAAATACAGATTTAATGCAATTCCTATTAAAATTCTATTGATGTTCTTCATCAAAATATAAAAAACAGTCATAAAATTCATTTGGAAAAATAAGAGGCCCAGAAGAGCCAAAATTATCCTTATCAAGAAAAGTAATGCAGAAGGTATCATAATACCACACCTTAAATTATACTACAGAACTATAGTAACAAATATGGCATGGTTTTGGCACAAAATAGACTTGACAATGGAATGGAATAGAAGATATAAAAACATACCCACAAAGAGTACAGTCATCTCATACTAAAAAAAGATGCCATAAACATATATTGGAGAAAAGATAAACTCTTCAACAAATGGTGCTGAGAAAACTGGAAATCCATATGTAGTAGGTTAAAACTGAACCATTATATCTCACCTGCACAAAACTCCACTCAAAGTGGATCAGGACCTAGGCATTGGACAAGAGACCCTGAGCCTATCAGAAGAAAAAGTAGGGAGAGAACTAGGTCCCACCCAGTCCAGTAGAGTCCCGTGAGACCTCCAGGCCAGGGAGGCAGGCCGAGAGACAGACATCAGGCTCAGCCCAGGGCAGATGCATGAGACTTCCACGCCTGGAAGGCCAGTCTTGAGCACCTGTGTGAGGTACTGGAAACCTGCAGGTACACTTTAAATCTATAGGGGGAAACTGCAATACCTCAAATTCTCACCAATAGACGGGAAGATACATGAACAACATGAGAAAACAAGGGAAAAAAATATCACAAACAAGCGTAAATGCTACATCAACAGAATCCAATGACAGTAGGCAGAAGATGTGTCAGAAAAGGAGTTCAGAATGCACAAAATTAAATGATCAGAGAAGAAAACAATGAAATAAGAGAGCACATGCAGACAATGAATGATCACACCAATCAAGAGTTAAAAGAACAAATGCAGGAAACAAAAGATCATTTCAATAAAGAGATAGAGATTCTGAAAAAACAAAACAAAACAAAACAAAAAAACGAACAGAAATCCTTGAAATGAAGGAAACAATAAACCAAATTAAAAACTCAGTAGAAAGCATAACCAACAGGCTAGATAACCTGGAAGACAGAATCTCAGACATTGAAGACAAAATATTGAATCTTGAAAACAAAGTTGATGAAACAGAGAACATGGTGAGAATTCAGGAACAGAACCTACAAGAATTAAGGGATATCAAGAAAACACCAAATTTAAGAATTATTGGGATTGAGGAAGGCACAGAGATACAAACCAAAAGAATGAATAATTTTTCCATGAAATAATATCAGAAAATTTCCCAAATCTGAAGAATGAAATGGAAAATCAAATACAAGAGGCTTACAGGACACCAAATGTACAAAATTACAACAGATCCACACCAACCCACATTATAATGAAAGTACCTAAACTGGAAAATAAAGATAGAATTTTAAAGGCTGCAAGAGAAAAAAAAAATCAGATTACATTCAGGGGGAAACTAATATGGTTATCAGCTGATTTCTCAACACAGACCCTAAGAGCAAGAATGATCTGGAACAACATATTTCCAGTTCTGAAAGAAAATGGATGCCAACCAACAATCTTATACCAGCAAAACTAACCTTCAGATTTGAAAGTGAAATAAAATCCTTCCATGATAAACAAAAGACAAAAGAATTTACAAATAGAAAGCCAGCACTACAGAACATTCTCAGCAAAATATTCTGTGATTAAGAAATAAAAACAACAACAACAACAACAACAAAAACAATTTTAGGGAGGAACTACCCTAAAGGAATAGCCAAATAAAGGAGAAACTAAATCAAGTTAAAAACCAAAAATAAGCCAAAATGACCAGGAATAGAACTCTTATCTCAATAATAACCCTGAATATTAATGACCTAAACTCATCAATCAAAAGACATAAACTGGCAGATTGGATTAAAAAGAAAGACCCAAAAATATGCTGCCTTCAAGAGATGCATCTCATAGAAAAGATACCCACAGACGAAAGGTGAAAGGATGTGAAGAAACACACCACGCACATGGACTTAGTAAAAAAGCGGGTGTTTCCATCCTCATAACAGATAAAGTGGACTTCAAGCCAAAATTAGAAGGAATAAAGGAAGACATTTCATACTACTTAAGGGAAGCATAAATCAGCAAGACATAACAATCATAAATATTTATGCCCCAAACAATGGCACATCCTTCTCAATTCCAGAAACCAAGTAGACCACAACACAATAGTACTGGGTGACTTTAATATACCTCTCTCACCATTGGACAGATATTCTGAACAAAAGTTGAACAAAGAAATCATAGAGCTC
This sequence comes from Glaucomys volans, assembly GCA_020662805.1. Lineage (NCBI taxonomy): Eukaryota > Metazoa > Chordata > Mammalia > Rodentia > Sciuridae > Glaucomys > Glaucomys volans. The sequence continues at coordinate 637,871 of JAJEJO010005125.1, read as the reverse complement.
AATAACACAATCACTAATTTAGACTTAACAGACACATATAGAATATTCCATCCATCAATAAGTGAATACACTTTCTTCTCAGCAGCTCATGGATCCCTCTCTAAAATAGACCATATGTTATGCCACAAAGCTACTCTTAGCAAATACAAAAATATAGAGATACTACCTTGTATTCTATCAGATCATAAAGGAATGAAATTAGATATCAATGATAAAATAAAAAACGGAAACTACTCCAACACCTGGAGGTTAAATAATATGCTATTGAATGAGGTATGGATAACAGAAGGCATCAGGAGTGGAATAAAAAAATTCTTGGAGGTCAATGAGAACAAAGATACAAGATATCAAAGTCTCTCAGACACTATGAAATCAGTGCTAAGATGAAAATTCATTGCATGGAGCTCTATCAATAAAAGAATGCAAAGTGAACACATAAATGACCTCTTATTACACCTCAAAGCCCTAGAAAAAGAAGAACAGATCATCACCAAAAGTAATAGAAGACAGGAAATAATTAAAATCAGAGTGGAAATCAATGGCATTGAAACAAAAGAAACAAAAAATTGACAAAACGAAAGTTGATTTTTTGAAAAACTAAACAAAATTGATAAACACTTAGCCACACTAACAAAGAGGAGAGAGAAAACTAAAATTACCAAAATTCGTGATGGAAAAGGAAATATCACAACAGACATTATTGAAATACAAAACAAAATTAAAAGCTATTTTGAAAATCTATACTCCAATAAAATTGAAAATCTTGAAGACATCAACAGGTTTCTAGAGACATATCATCCACCCAAACTGAAATCGAAGGACATACACAATTTAAATAGTTCATTTCAAGCAATGAATTATAAGAAGTCATGATAAGCCTACCAACAAAGAAAAGTCCAGGACCAGAGGGACTCTAAGCCAAGTTCTAAAAGACCTTCAAAGAGGTCACTCCAATACTCCTCAGAATATTCAATGAAATAGAGGACGAGGGAACCCTTCCAAACTCATTCCATGAAGCTAGTATCACCCAGATACCAAAACCAGACAAAGACACATTGAGGAAAGAAAAATACAGGCCAATATTCCTAATGAATTTAGATGAAAAAAATTTAACAAAATTTTAGAAAATAGCATACAAAAACATATTAAAAAGATAGTGCACCACGGTCAAATGGGTTTCATTCCATGGATGCAAGGTTGGTTCAACATCCGGAAATCAATGAATGTAATTCACCACATCAACAAGCCTCAAGTTAAGAATCACATGATTATTTCAATAGATGCAGAAAAAGCATTTCATGCTCAAAACACTGGAAAAAATAGGGATAATGGGAACATTCCTTAACATTGTAAAAGCTATCTATGCTAAGCCCATGGCCAACATCATTCTAAATGGAGAAAACTGAAAGCATTCCCTTTAAAAACTGGAACAAGGCAGGGATGCCCTCTTTCACCAATTCTATTCAACATCATCCTTAAAACTCTAGTCAGAGCATTTAGACAGACCAAAGAAATTAAAGGGATATGAATAGGAAAAGGAGAACTAAAACTATCCCTGTTTGCTGATGACAAGATTCTATATTTAGAGGAGCCAAAAAATTCCACCAGAAAACTTCTAGAACATTTAAATGAATTCAGTAAAGTAGCAGGACATAAAATCAATGCTCATAAATCTAATGCATTTTTATTCATAAATGATGAATCCTCTGAAAGAGAAATTAGAAAAACTACCCCACTCTCAATAGCCTCAAAAAATAAAATACTTGGGAATCAATCTAAAAAAAGAGGTGAAATATCTCTACAATGAGAACTACAGAACACTAAAGAAAGAAGTTAAAGAAAACCTTAGAAGGTGGAAAGATCTCCCATGTTTGTGGATAGGCAGAATTAATATTGTCAAAATGGCCATACTACCAAAAGCACTATACAAACTCAATGTAATTCCAATTAAAATCCCAGTGACATTCCTCATAGAAATAGAGCAAGTAATCATGAAATTCATTTGGAGGAATAAGAGACCCAGAATAGCTAAAGCAATCCTTAGCAGGAAGAGAGAAGTAGATTGTTTCACAATACCGGACCTTCAACTATACTACAGAGCAATAGTAACAAAAATGGAATGGTATTGGCACCAAAATAGACAGGTAGATCAGTGGTACAGAATAGAGGACAAAGAGACAAACCCACATAAATATAGTTTTCTCATACTAGACAAAGGTGCCAAAAACATACAATGGAAAAAAGATAACCTCTTCAACAAATAGTACTGGGAAAACTGGAAATCCATATGCAGCAGATTGAAACTAAATCCCTATCTCTCACCTTGCACAAAACTCAACTCAAAATGGATCAAGGACCTAGAGTTTAGACCAGAGACCCTGCACCTCATAGAAGAAAAGTAGGTCCAAATCTTCATCATATCTGCCTAGGACTAGACTTCCTTAGCATGACTCCCAAAGCACAAGAAATAAAAGGAATATCTGCCTAGGACTAGACTTCCTTAGCATGACTCCCAAAGCACAGGAATCAATAATTGGGACAGATTCAAACTAAAAAGCTTTTTCTAAACAAAGGAATCAATTAGCAATGTGAAGGAGAGTCTACAGAATGGGAGAAAAATCATTGCCACACACACTTCAGATAGAGCACTAATCTCCAGAATCTACGAATAACTCAAAAAACTTTACCCCAAGAATATAAATAACCCAATCAATAAATGGGCTAAGGAAATGAGGAGATACTTCACAGATCTACAAGCGATCAACAAATATATGAAAAAATGTTCAATAATCCTAGTAATAAGAGAAATGATAATCAAAACTACCCTAAGATTTCATCTCACCCCAATTAGAATGTCTATTATCAAGAATACAAGCAACAATAGGTGTTGGCGAGGATGTGGGGAAAAAGGTATACTCATACATTGCTGATGGGGTTGTAAATTAATGCAACCACTCTGGAAAGCAGTGTGGAGATTCCTTAGAAAACTTGAAATGGACCCACCATTTGACCCAGCTATTTCACTCCTTGGCCTATACCCAAAGGACTTAAAATCTGCATACTACAGTGATGCAGCCACATCAATGTTCATTGCTTTTCAATTCACAATAGTTAGATTGTGGAACCAACTTAGATGCACTTCAATAGATGAGTGGATAAAGAAACTTTAGTATATATACACAATGGAATATTACTGAGCCATAAAGAAGAATAAAATTATGGCATTTCAGGTAAATGGATGCAGTTGGAGAATATCATGCTGAGATAAGCCAATCCTAGAAAACCAAAGGCTGAATGATCTCTCTGATAAGTGGATGGTGATACACAAGGCAGGGTGGGAGGGAGGCAAGAATTGAGGAAGGATGGATTGCATAAAGGAAAAAGAGGGGTAGGTAAGGGTTGGGGGGAGAAAAATAACACAATGAGACAAACATCATCACCCTATGTACATGTATAATTACACAAATGGTGTTACTCTACTTCATGTACAACCAGAGAAACAATTGTACTCCGTTCATGTATGATGAATCAAAATAAATTAAATTTTAAAAAAAGAAAAAAAATCATGCACATGAAGTAAAAAAAAAAAAGAAAAAAGAAAGAAAGAAAGAAAAGAAAAAGTAGGCCCAACTCTCTCCATCATCTCAACTCAGGAATGGACTTTCTCAATAAGCGTCCTAAAGTATAATTAGTAAAATCAAGAATCAATCAATAGGATGGCATCAAAGGAAAATGCTTCTTCACAGCAAAGGAAACAATAAAAAATATAAAGAGAGAACCTAACATTGGGAGAAAACCACCTGCACCTCAGATAAAGCATTAATCTCTAGGATATACAAAGAACTCAAAAACTTAACACTAAAAAACCTCAAATGACCCAATAAATAAATGGGCAAAGAAACTGAACAGGCACTCACAGAAGAAGATATATGAAGAGTCAACAAACACATGAGAAAATGTTCAGCATCTCTAGCAATTAACAAAATGCAAATTAAAACTACACTGAGATTCCATCTCACTCCAGTAAGAATTGCAACAATCAAGAATAAAAATAACTATAAATGTTGGTTAAGATGTGGGAAAAAAGTTCACTCAGACCTTGCTGGGGGGACTGCAAACCGTGCAACCACTCTGGAAAGCAGTACGGAGATTCCTCAGAAAACTTGGAATGAAACTAACATTTGACCCAGTTATCCCACTCTTCAGCAAAGTACTTAAAATCAGCATACTATAGTGCTGTCCCCACATCTATATTTATAGCAGCTCAATTCACAATAGCCAAGGTATGGAACCAACCTAGGTGCCCTTCAACAGATGAATGGAAAAAGAAAACATGCCATATATACATGATGGAATATTACTCAGTCATAAAGAAGAATGAAATTATGGCATTGCTGATAAATTGATAGAACTGAAGAATATCATGCTAAGTGAAATAAGCCAGTCCCCCAAATCCAAAGGCAGAATGTTCTTTCTCATATGTGAATGCTAATCCATAACAGGGGATGGTATGGAAGGGAGGTATAGCACTTCATTGGATTAGACAAAGGGGAATGAAAGGAAGGGAGTGGGGATGGAAATAGGAAAGACAGTAGAATGACTCAGACATAACTTTCCTATGCTCGTATATGAATACACTACAAGTGTAACACCACATCATGTATACCCACAAGAATAGGACCCTAATTGGTATGGTTTCTACTCCATGTGTTTATAATATGTCAATATACACCCTAATTCTATGTATATCTAAAAAGGACAAATAGAAAAAAAATAAAAGATGGGTGTGGTCTTTCCAGTTCCTGAGTGATCCTCAAATAATATTTTCTATTGTCTCTGGGGAAATTATTTTGTATCTCTTTAATGGCCATAATTTCTCTACCAACCACACCTTTTTTAATCTCAGTTCTACTTGCAATTTTCTATCTACAAGTTTTCAAATCTTTTTGCTTTGCTTTCTGCTCTTGAAATCACAGTAAAATTGTCTAATGTCTGCTAGCCGTATCCATGTCAGCACCTTAACACTGTCCTTTGAAATTTCCTCTGCCAGATTCCTTAGTCCACTGCCTTTAAATTCATCCTCAAATAAAGTTTCAGGATATTGGGAAAATGTAGAAAAATTCTTTGCTAGAACATAGTGTGAATGACTTCTGGTTCAATTTCTAAGAATCCCTCATTCTCTGAAACTTCATGAGACATTCTTTACTGTCCATTGTCCTATCAGTATTCATGTATTCTGAGTGCACAACAAGATCACCAATTAAGTTCCACTTACAACATTTTAAAACTTTTCCAGCTTGCATCTTTGAACTCTTCAAAATTCCTCTCCCAAATACCTAAAACTCCAAAACATCTCAACCACATGTTCAAGTCAGTCACAGCAAAAATCTCAGTTCTTCATACTTCTTGGTACCAATTTCTGTTTTAGTTAGCATTTTCATCACTATCACCAAAAGATGGGACAAGAAAAATGAGAGGAGGAAAATTTTATTTCACTTACCATTTCAGAAGTCTCAGTCCACAGACAGATGACTCCATTGCTCTGGACCTGAGATGAGGCAGAACATCATGGCAGAAATGCATGGTGGAGGAGAGTAGCTTAGGATATGGCCACCAGGAAGCAAAGAGGGCTTCACTCACCAGGGAAAAATATAAACCCTGAAGGGACCTGCCTCCTTCATTCACAATCCCTACCTGCCTACAGTTATCACCTAGTTAGTCCCTATCGGTGGATCAATCCACTGATTAGGTTACAATTTTCATAATTTGATATTGTACTTCTGAAAATGAACCCTTTACACCTATACACTGGCATTGGACAAATATTTACAGGAATGGCAGATAAGGGAGGCTACTTAGAATGGTATGTTACATATGAGTAAAAGGAAGAGAATATGATGATCCAAGTGACAAAGGATTTGAGTTGGAAACATCTCTATGAATTCATGGGTTACCTATTACAGATACAGAGAGCAATGTATTAAAATATTTACATATATCTCTGCATACTCATTTAGTATGTAGACATTTATTTCCTTTTTAAGTCATCTGAGAAAGCCTAAAGAAAAAAAGGAAAAGAAACTCAAATATCAGTAAGAACACCTGGCACCAGATCTTGTAATAACTGTCCAATAAAAAAAGTCAGACATCCTTGGAGAAATGACTGGAGTAAGGATATATGATTGTGGTAGAACATTAACAGGAGATCCTAGATCATCTTCTAGTGCCAGAAAGTAAGAAAATACTAAAGAAAAAAAATACAACCATGGTGATATGTCAAAAGACACAGGAGTCACCTAAAATAGCCTTTCAATTACTAAAGGCAATGCTTGTTGTGCAAGAAAACAAAGTACTATCAGAAAACAAAAAAATATAAAATACGTATCCATGGGTCTGGTATGAATAAGAAATTGAATACATAATTCAATGCTGGGAAATTGACAAATCTCCTGGGATGAATTATTCTGAATAATTTTTAAATACTCTGATCTATGAGTTAGGACATAACTTGTCACTCTTTTTTTTCTTCTTCAAGTTTTATTCTTAATGAGGCACAACTTACTTAAAGTATATAAATCTTATGTATATATCATGATGAATTTACACACACAGAGAGACACAGAATCACTAGCCATATTGAAATAGAGAGTTCCTGGTATCCCAACAAGTCTCCTCAATTACCTCTCTGCCACAGAAAACTACTACTCTCACCTTCCACCATAGATCTTTCTGAATTTTTATTTGTCTGTGGAAGAATTATTTCCCTGATTAGCAGCAGGAATCACTAACTACAGATACAACCTATTTCCAAAGGAAAAAGCCTAAACATGTTGACAAATCAAATTTTTAGAGTGGAGAACTCTGACAACATTTACCTTGCCAACTTTTCAAGGTTAACATCAACGATGATGTCATGTTGATGGTATATATACCCTAGGTAAGATGTGATAACATTATAGTTTCCCCTGTGGCCCTCTTTATATAACTGAGTTTAATCATGAGGAAAACATATGACAAATCCCAATTTAGGAACATGCTACAAAACACTCAGCTAAGATTACTCAAATCTTTCATGGTCATCAAATTAAGAAAAGTCTGAGAAATGGCCAGTTAAGAGGATCCTATGGAGATAGGACTACTCAAGGTAATGTGGATGGGAGACCAGAATGGAAAAGGGATTTTTAGCCTGTAATCATATATTCATTATCTCAGCAGTGCCTTTCAAAAAGCAATGCTTTCGGTTTTTATGAAGTACAATTTATTAATGTTTTTTAAGGAACAATATTTTGGTTTCATATTAAAAATTTATTTACCTGATACATAGTCATGAAGCTATTTTAGTATTTTTTACACTTTTTGTAAATTTTTGTTTTATACGTATGTTTATGATCCCTTATGAGCTAATTTTTTTTTTTTACAGATATGAGGCATAAGTTGTGCTTTATAAGTTTTGTATGTGGATATTAACTACCCCAACATCATTTGTAGAAAGGTGATAGAGGGATATACCAGTGATATTGCTTCATAATTTTTTCATCATATCTTGCATTACAAGGTTTCTGATGTCTTCTCCTGCTTTTCCTTTTTGTCATCCTCTTCCTCTCTTCTTTTTGTTCTTCTCCTCATCCTCCTCCTCCACCTCCTTCTTCTTCTTTCTCTCTCACTCTCCCTTTCACACAGACACATACACACACACACAGACACACAGCAGCACACATTTTTTATATATGAAAGGATTTTTATATATATTTATATATGTATATTTATATAAATGTGCATAATTATATTTGTGTATATATCTTTATTATATTAATATTTCTATAAATATTTTTATATATGTGCACATATATAAATATTATAAATATTTATATATTTATAACATTTATAATATATATTTATATTTATAAATATTTTTACATTTATAATACATTTATATGTAAATATATAAATATTAAGTATTAATTTAATATTTAAAATTATATATTTATGAAATATATAAATATTTAATATTAATTTAATTTAACATTTAATATATAAATATATGAATATTTATATATGTATAATACATTTACATAATTAGATATCTGTTTATATAGAGATCTAAGAAAAAATAAGAGGAAAGACAATTCATTGATGAAAATAATGATGGTGATCACTTACAATCTTAAGAACAGGGGGTACTGAGAGTCACAGAGAATAAATTACATAATAGCTAAACTTGGAACATTTAAGCACATAGGCTTTTCTTGTTTGTTTGTTTTTTTTGTACAAGTAATAATGCATGTGATGGACAGTATCTGACTTACAATGACTATATAAAAATTGTTAAATTAATTAACAGAAAGGTGAGTTGATGAATAAATGAGTGATGTGATGTAATGCATATTTTCATAAAATTTTCAGAAAGTTCTTGCTATAGCAGCACACGGAGATTACACTATTGGTGAATAAAATGATGTATAGATTTTTTCCATTTTTATTTGCAATAGATATTATGAATTTATAATAACTTCCATCCCATAAAATGAGGTTTCTTATTTTCCCAAACATTTATTGCAAACAACATCAGTCACTTGTTGCTGCTTTAACAATCACACTAAAACATGGAGTCTTATAATAATTGTCACCTTTCTCTGCTCAACTTTATGTCAATCAGCATGTGGTGCTGGACTCAGCTGTCTGGTATGCTCCCCTCACCTGAGTTCATTCAAGCAGTTAAGTTACCTGGCACCATGAATGAATCTGCATGTTCTAAAGATAGATTCATACACGGTTGGTGCTGGTTGTTGGCTGGTCTCAGATCTTCGTTGAACCACATATCCGTAGCAGGCAAACTCAGCAGAACTGCTCACAGCAAGAGAAGGCAGCTCCACTGCGTAAGTGCCAGTCAAATTTCTACTCATGTCATGTTTGTTAGTGGCCAAAGCAAATCATATGACTAACCTTGCAGTCCATGTCAAGAGTATGAATCCAGGCAATGATGATTCCCTGTGGGACACTGCTGTACAATCTAACTTATAAAGTGCACCCTGGTGGAGAATTGGATTGCCATCTGGAACAGCACAGTGCACTGCCTGGATTGTATCCGGTAGTGCAATCACAGTAGATTCAGTCTCCACACAGGAATAAAAGAACCAGGAAATAAGTGAAAGTCACCTTCCATTAATTCCTGTATAGTAGATCAACACCATAATGAACAGTATCTGCTGAGAATAAAATAGGATACCCTAATTGGAATAGTTTTCAATTTAGCCAGAATTTAACAAGTACTTATGGTGTATAACCTAATTATCAACCAATTCCTGACTTATATGCAAACTTGTTTAGTGTTTAGTGACTTCCACTCAAGATGGGTAACTGTTGGAATTCTTCTAATATTTTTCCTCCTTTAAGTCTTCTGTCAGCAAAACTTTTTCTTACCTTTCCCACTGATTGATTTAGATAAACCCAATAACTTTTCCTATGTCAGCCCTTTCCGGTGAATTATCCAGAACACAAAAAAATTGCCTCTTAACACTATCAGTTTCCAGAGCTTCCCTCATCGCACCACCTTAGCAATGCTGAGTTTAGGGAAACAAATTTCCTTTCTCTCCATTTTAAAGCATGCTCCTTGAAAGCAAAACCTGTGGTTAATTTGATCATATGACATTCCCTGTGTCTAAGTTACACATCCAGTAGGGAGTTAGATATTGGATATATGAGTTAAAATTCAAACAAGCTATGATGCTTTGAACACAAGATGTAGTTTTTTTCTCCTATGAGTCTACACAAGCATTTGTACCACAAGTACTCAGGAAACATTCATTAAACTAGATTGAACTAATTATGGATTTGAGAGACATTTTTTGGTCTGGTTTAACAACCTAACTTCTACATCCAACATTCTTCCTAGAGGGAAAATATGTTATGATTTACAAAAATTTCCTAGCAAGTGAACTTTTGGTAGTCAATCTGTTTGTAAGTTAGAGGATTGCCTGCTATGCTAAAATACATATGATAATGGTGTATCACAGTCAGTTTCTCCAATGTTCCATTTATGACTGAACAATGTAGATTACTGTGAATTTCTTTCTTTTTTCTTTCTTTCATTTTCTTTCCTTCATTCTTATCATTCTCTGTAAGAATGAGTTTTAAAAGATAATCTGAGAGTTGAAGAGAGTGTTGAACATGGATTAATTTAGAGGAAAATATTTTTCTAATAGAATGAAGTTATTCAAGAATATATTGGTTCTATATGTAAAAAGTCATGATTTATACCTGTCATGCTAAGAATGGAAAGAAGGCTAATAGGACAGGAATATTTTATAAAATTTTATTTTGTACTCTTGAGGTCTTAATCATTTCAGAGAAGACAATTTAGTTTATGTTGTTGTGATAGTCTAATAAAATGATTTCATACCAAATTCACTTATTTTTAGAAATCATGAATAAAAATTTAGTCTTGTTTATAGTAAATACTCAGTCTTGCAGAATTATTCACCCTCTTTCCTTGTCTCTCTTTCTTTTTTTATCTTTGGTAGTCTCTTGAGTCTTGGAACAGAGGTAGGAGAATATGTATATTCTAGCAAAAGGGAAGCAGTATTGTTGAAGAAGGCATGGCCTCTCAGAAACAATTTTTATTGAGTGTTGTTGGCAATCCTACCATCTGGTTATCCTGTAGGTTTGACAGATCACACCTGGTGAACTTGGCGCTTGTCTTTGTACAGTAGGGTTCTTGTAATTCATACTCTCTTCTATCTAAATCCAGGTATTTCCCTATACATTGCTCTTCTCAGGATCACCACCACATAGTTTAGTGCAATAACTGTGTTACATATTTATTCACCATGGAACAGGACCCAAGCAGCTCTCTCAGACATATCTTCAAGGGAACTCAGCCACTCTACATGACAGATCACAGGACAAGAGTAGGAATACATATTTCATAAACCTTGTTGGAGTTCAGAATGGAAAACAGAATTAAGGCTCCATTGCTATTTTTTCATTGACCTTTATTAAGTTTGGATTTTATGCCAGCTTGTCTATACTCTCATATTTACAAACATTTGGGTTGTAGTGCCATAAAAGTTGGTGTCCATGTCTACATTCATTCCATATTTACTCATTTTCAGATTCTTTAACGTATTATGCTCCAGAGGGATTTTTTTTTCTTCTTGGAAAAAGATGTCCCTTATTCACCCTTAGTGAACCATCAACCCATCAAAATTTTCTTGTAATACATGAAAAAACTAAGCTTTATGAGATTCCTGATTGTGACTGTGATGGATAGCAATACCTGTACATAAGCTTTACTGAAGCTGGAATATGTGAGGGGATATGTATCAAAATCTATTTTCAGACATTGGGCAACAGGATATGCAGAAATTTGGTCTTTGGGCACATGCAGAGGGGACGATAGGCCTTACAATCACCCGCTGCTTCTGAGTGAAGGCAGTTTCTCATCAGAAATTTATGGTGGAGTGGTGGAGAACAAGAGTGCTCAGCAACGTGGTTGGATTAAAAAGATGAGCCAGGTGTGGTGACACACACCTGTAATCCCACCAGCTCAGGAGGCTGAGACAGGAGGATTCAGAGTTCAAAGTCAGACTCAGCAAAAGCAAGGTGCTAAGTAATTTGGTGAGACCCTATCTCTAAATAACATGCAAAATAGGGCTGGGGTCTCGCTCAATGGTCGATTGGCCCTCAATTCAATCCCTGGTGCCAAATTAAATTAAATTAAAAAATGAAAATAAGAGTTTGGTAAGGTTCACTATTGAAGGGCTAGAAACTAGGAGGCACAAGCCTAGAAAGGAATGAAATAAAAGAAAGAAATTCATAAATCCATGTAAGGACTCACATCATGAATCCCTTGAGTCCTTAGTAAACACTAGGCCATATATACATAAAACTAGGTTATACAGAATTGGAGAAAGCAAACTGGGAGTTACAAATTGCATAATGCTGAGAACTCAGGCAAAATTTGCATCCTAAAATTCCAGAGTTTAGAGATCTTGCTGGTTGATTAGTTTTCTTAGGTGTAAATTTTGAAAAATATGTGTTCAACCTCAAAGAAAAAATAAACTAGCTTTCTAAGAAATGTGTCCCAGTAAAAATGAATAATAAATTTTAAAAAAGACTATAAGATGACAGCAAAAGAGAAATAGCAGAAGAGATAAACAGGTATTATAACAGCTCAAAATAACCCTTGTAAATATATGCCTGAAACATTTAAACAAAAAAATAAAAGAAGTAAAATATAGTTTTAAAAGAACTAAAAAGTTTCTGCATGAGAAAATAAATACCTACAAAAAAGTTCACCAAATTCATTAGGATTAAATCAGATTAAACACCACAGATCAGACTTGTGACTTGAAAAGCAAAGGAATTGTAACTAGTAATATTGAAATGCAGAAAGAAAAAAAAAGGAAGGATAAAATGAACATAGCCTCAGCAACTCATGGACTAATAAGCTAACATATACCCAAATGCAATTCAAGAAAAACAAAGAACAGATTAAAAAATTTAAAAATATTAATGACCTACAGTTTTAGAAATTCAATTAATATTTAAATCCATTGATCAAGAAGGAATTCAACAACCATGAGCAGAATAACACTAAGAAAAATATATCAAGACATATCAAACTCACATTGTTGAAAAACAATAAAAAATATTTAAGGTAGCCAGAAAAAGAAACATTCAATGAATAACAGATTTATCATCTGAAATACTACAAGTCAAAAGATAATGTAATGACATCTTAACATGCTGAAAGAAAATACAACACATCTTTAAGTCTAGAATTTCAAAATATCCAATAAAATTCTACAAATATGAAGATTAAATAACTATTTTTATAGAGATCACCTACTAGGGGATAATTCATTTTGAGAATTCATACTCTGTGCACAGTATTAAGGAATGTTCTTCAGATGGAAGGAAAATAATATTAGATGGAAATGGAGCAAATGAAAGGAATAAAGACTACTTGAAAAGATATATATGTAAATATAAATTTCTTTTTAATACATGTACAAATATTTCTGTAAAAGATAGTAGACTGTTCAAAAACAACCCAAATAAAAATGATAAAAAATATATATACACATACTCCACATATAAACATATATATACATACATACATACATATATGCATTATATACACACAGATACATACATGTGTTACATTTACATATACTAATGCAGCACAAGTACCAGAAAAGTACATAATATTTTGTAAGAAAAGAAAAATGTTATAAACTTTTGTAATGGATTTAAATATACATCCAAGACAGTACACTGGAACACATTTAAGATGTTTGTTGTTAAAAGTAGAGAAAATACACAAAAACAGAATGAAAAAAAGCAAACCAACATGCCAACTTTTTTGCACAAAATTTCAAGACATACTCATTTTAGTTTTTAAAAAAATCTTGGTATCAGACTAGAAAGAGACATCACAAGAAAAGTACTTTTCAACCAATATTCTTAAAACCAGAGGGAAAAATAGAAAGGATTTAGTTTGTTAAAATTCTCTAAATTTGCTAATGCTATCTATCCATGTATTATTCCACCTATATACAAATAAACAATACATCATGGATAAGTAAAGTTTACTTGAGAAATGCAGAAGTATCTTAATATTTAAAAATTGAGTTATTTCATAAAATTAATACAACATATGGGAAAACAATAGAATTATATCAAAAATATAAGAGAAAAACAGTGGACCTTTTCTACATCTTATGTGACAAAAACTTTAAACAACTAGAAATGCAGGAGAGTCCTTCAACCTAATAAAGGGATATAAGAAAAGAAAAGAAAGAGAGAGAGAGAGAGAGAGAGAGAGAGAGAG
>JAJEJO010005125.1:600316-623937 GCA_020662805.1 Glaucomys volans | reverse complement strand
GCCAGCCTCAGCAAAAGCAAGGTGCTAAGCAACTTAGTGAGACCCTGTCTCTAAATAAAATACAAAATAGGGCTGGGGATGTGGCTCAGTGGTCAAGTGCCCCTGAGTTCAATCCCTGGTTTCTGCCTGCCCCCCAAAATCATAATCCATTGCTTTTGTGAGTACTACGAACAATTGGAAATTAACTATCTGAAATGTTTAGTGACAAATTTCATCTTGGTAATAGATACAAATGATTCCATGTTTATCACTGGAACAGAGAAAACTGAAGCATAGCACAGAAAGTGTGATACAGTTTCCTAACACATTAGCAATTTCATTTGACCTATTTCCTGCAGACACAACCTGAACAAAACAAAGTAAAATCTTGTTTAAGAAAGTGGTATTAGTTTAATATGATGTTTAAAATAAGCTTGCCTATTTCTTAATTGTAGAATGCAGAATTATATCAATTCAAATAAACCTTAAGCATCCTTTGTATATTTTACATTGAATTTTGGCTCAATGTGTGATTTCTATTGAAAAAATGAATTAATACCATCCTAAGAAGAGTTACTTTAAATTTATGAGGAATTTGCTTAGATTCAATTATTCCAGTTAGTATTTCTGTTAAGTGTGTGTATGTTTGTCTATAAAACCTTGAAATACATGTTGATTATTTTTCATACTATATGCAGTATGAAATACTATTTTATAACTTATTTTATAAGTTAACTGCATATAGTATTCTCTTAATGCCATACACTTATATTAATATGCCCTTTGAAATAAGATTCAACTAATATTTCACTCTGCACAGATTTTGCAAGTATTGCATTCAAAATGGGATTGTTGTTCACTTTAACCCATAAAATAATGCTTCGGGAAATGAATGATATATTTTGCAAAAGTTTTGCATAATAAACTGCACATGCTTAATACAAGATTGCTAATAATGTGAAAAACCACCTCTGATAAGTAATAAAATTACCTCATTATTTGTAGGTACACTTGATTTGAGATGGAAGATGTGCTAATGGCTATTAAATGATGTATAAAGTGTATAGAGATTTATGTTGTGAAAGGTGTTTAAACGATTTCAGGAATGACTATTACAATTAACCTAATCATGGGCCTTTGATTTGTAATGCTGCTATTTTCTAAGATAACTTCATACAATCATAGAGTTAATTCTTAAATGAATTTTCCTCTGCATGGGAAGAAGAGAGAGAGAGAGAGACAGACTTGCTAGTAGAGAAACAGAAGTATATTTAACAATGGATTAAAACTGTCACCTTCTAAGCAAAAATCTGTTTTGTATTTCAAAATGTGTTACCACACATCAAGAGTATATCGATTAATTCCACAATGAGGTAATTATACTCTGTATATTTTGTAAAATGCACTTAAAAGTTGCTTTCCAAATTTGATAAGTTCTGGTAACAAAGGAGATGGTATGGAGATGTGTAATTGCACTATCACTGTATATTTGTATTTCAAGATTATTTTAATGTTAGAGTTTACAACCACAGCATGCTATTATTTAACACATTTATCAACATCTTCAGCCAGATTTTTCGTATAGGACCCATATATTTGCCCTTTCCTATTGAACCCCACTATTTGACCTTTGAGCGGTCATGTTATTTGTGGATCTGTTTAGTGGTTTCTCAAATGGTTTGTTATTTTTCACTTACAGAAAATAATAGGAAAAAATAATCTGGGATCCAGGTCACAGTTTTTCCTCATGGTGGTTATGTTCTGTGTCAAACTGACTGGGCAACTGAATACCAAAATGTATTGGAAACACGATTCATGGATGTGTCTGTGAAGCATTACCCTGAAGGGATTGCCTCTTGAATGGGTGGATAGAATAAAGCAGATGACCTTCCATGATGTGAGTGGGCATCATTCAATGCACTGAGGATTGATTAGAATTTAAGGGTAGAGGAAGGTTAGAACTTTGCTTAACTGAATACTGATCTGCACTTTGCAGTCCTGGTTTCCAGGCCTGAGGTGTGGACTGAAATCTAGTCACTGACTTTGTGTCTCTCAGGTATGCAAAGACACTGACAACTTTTCTAGATCTCTAGCTTATAGGTAGCATATTACCAGACTTCTCAGACTCCATATTCCTGTCAGAAAATACCTTCCCTTAGAATCTCTGTTTCTACGTCTAACCTACATCTACACCTACATCTACATCTATAGACATGGTTATGATTTCTCTAGAGAACCCTGACTAATATGGTCTCTTATTTCCTTTTTGTTTCAGCTCAAGTTACTGAACTGTCTTATGAAAAAGAGTGTATGTAAATACCTATTATTAAAATCTCTGAAATGTGAAATGCTGTGTTCTCCTCCTCTGAAAGCTTCTTTTCCTTCAGTAGTTATTGCACAACAATAGATTTTCAAAATCCCCTGAATGCAGACTGCAAGTGGGAATAATTTCATCATCTCCTAGCTTCCTCATTTTTCTGGAAACAAAATACTAAAAAAATTATGATTCTAGTACAAACAAAGATGATTATAAAATCAGGGCTCATTTAATTTTTAAAAAAATACTGATTATTACCTTTCAGACTTTTCATTTTGGGAGCTAAGCATAGGAATTATTTGATACTTTGTTGAAACCTTAATGTATATATACAGTTTTGCAAATGATATAATAAATCTCCCAGATTCCCTAATGTAGATATAACAGAATATTTAACAATGTCTTTTAGTTATAGTTCATAGTTCATATATGTTTGCTGATGTCTTTTCAGAAAGCGATTTAGCCCGTGGTCACCTGCTCTGAGTTTTCCTCCTAAATTTACTAATTTTTTTTTCCTACTCTTTTGAGCCCTTCTCATTCTCAATGAAAAATAAGAAATGTGGTGACTCCAATGGTGTTTCTTGGGAATTTGTCAACATTCATTTCAGGGATTTTAAAAGTAATGACAATAAAATTGTAGTGAAAATGGTTTTCCTATTGCCTACTAAATAATAGGTCTTAAATTGATGTTAGATAGTACAACCTTCCTCATGCTGTTTCTTTCTTTGTGATGTTTTTACTATTATTGAGACTATTATATTCAACCATTTACTTTCTTATTACTTAGATCTTTACTTGATAAGTTTATTACTAGATTTTACTCTGACATTTAAAATAGGAAGTCCTGAAATATATTCTCTCTTAAATACTTACACCTCAAAACATACTGAAGTCGCTCAGTGGTGCAAACCTGCAATATCAGTGACTGGGGAGGCTGACGCAGGAGGATCAAGAGTTCAAAGTCAGTGGGATTTATCAGGACAGAATCTACATTCCACAGCAGGTCTCAGGCTCCAAAAAGAAAAAAAGGAAAAGTTCCCATAAAGGTCATGTGATCAATTTTGCAAAAACAGTGACTGGGGAGGCTGAGGCAGGAGGATCAGAGTTCAAAGTCAGCCTCAGGGAAAGCAAGGTGCTAAGCCACTCAGTGAGACCCTGTCTCTAAATAAAATACAAAATAGGCTAGGAATGTTGTTCAGTGATCCAGTGCCTCTGAATTTAAGACCTGGTACCTTCCCATCAAAACAAACAAACAAACAAACAAAAAATCCTGAAGCAGTGCATATGGAGCTGGTGAAAGAGAATACTCAGATTTCTCAGCTCCTCATTTGTACTAATTAAAAAATAATTCTTTATTTTAAGATCACTTTTTAAACTACATGGGAGAATGTTTTATAGTTTCTTAATTAAATTAAGCATATTCTCTTCTTTTACTATTCATATTCGGTTCTGATTTTAGCTACACAGGCCTTTAGTTTTCTCAAAAAAATACATATTGAAAATTCTGCCATTGCTGAGGAGATTTAAAGACAAAGATCATGTCACTGAACCAACTAAATTGATGATAAAGTGTTTCATCTCATTCAAATATACTGAATGCAACATGCCACTCTCCTTAATGTTTTATTTTGAGGAAGTAAAGTCTATGCTTTCAAGTGAAAATAATTCATGGAAAATACATGTATTTTGGAGGAAATGATATAAAGGCAATGAATTAAAATTTGGAAACAAATTGCAAAAACTACTATGTTGAGGCAAATGAAAAATTTCAGATTTTAGTAGTGAAAACTTAAAATCTATGAACACAGAAAGACTGAAAAGCATTCATAAAAAGCTTATATAGAACAATAGAGCTACTATTTCTCTATCAAAGTATAAATGTCAATTGAAATCAACTACTTAATGTAAGGCGGTAGAAAAAGTCCTAGGATTCTCCCCATCTCCGAAAGCCCATCAGCACAGCTGCCACTAACCCTGTCTATTACCTGGCTTAAAAGGCAATAGTTTTGCTCACAATTTATATGAGCAATAATCATTCTAATATATCTCTATGGCTTTCTCAATATACAGTATTACAAAATCATTTGAAGATAGATGTTAGGCCTTATGGTTTTTACAATTTTGAATGCCAAGTACTTTGAAATGAGCAAGAGAAACACAATTATTTATATCTAACTCACTGTTTTAACCCACAGTAACTGTAGCATAAGGGTTCATTAAACAATAGCTGTTTTTTTACCAGTTCAGAGAAAATAATTTGAAGTTCCTACGGTACTTTGTTTTGTTATACTGCATATTGGCTTCTTCCAATAACTAGAAGAGACAAGCTAAAAAAATCTAGGATAATGGTAAATAAAGCAATTTGTTTCACAGTTCACTTAGAAGGGTGAAACTCATACCAGAACACATTCTAGAAACTCATAAAAAATAAGCATATCTGAACTTGATCATTTCAATGCAGCATATTTTCATTTTAATAGATTTTATTAAATTCATAAAAGTTAATGGACTAGAGATTAAGTCATTATGAACTCTGTCCCAATTGTCTGTTATTAATAGCATCACAATAGTGATGCCATTGTTAAATACTTTATTTCTAAATGCTTTCTTTTAGTCAGTCATGATTTTTCATCTCATATTTCCCACTCCAACAATTCTTCCATATGATTATGAGTGTTACATAGACCCTAAATTTTCACAAACCTCAAAGCTTTGATGTTCATATTACATTTTATAGATATAAAGTATACATTTACATAATCCTTTTCAAAAAGTGAGACTTCATTTTGTCCTAAGTCAGAAAAACATTACTGAGAATATCATTAAGACTACACTGATACACAGAATCAGGAGATTGAAAAAAAATATTCTTCTCTTTAAAATGAGAACCCAATTTAATCTTCTCAAATTGGTTTTGTATTCTAGACTCTCTTCTTTATGAAGCAATGAAATTAAAAGTTAGTTTTAAGATGAAATTAAAAATCAAGTTGTTCTCTGATTATCAAAATCACACTTTTTATTCATTAACCACATACAGTCATAATTTTCCTATCACCATGGCATTGCTCAATCCAGGACTCCAGTATTTATTTGGGACACATATCGTTTGCTGATAGAAATTTTGTTCCAATAATACCTACCCATTTGGTAGCTCATCTGTTCAGGTACAACTTGCCAATGATTTAATCTTATAAATTAGTTTAAGCACTTTTTTTAATGTCCAGAATTTTGGTTTTGTACTCTGCATTTGTGGAAATAAAGTTTTAGAGAGTTTGAATTGAAATGGGAAAGATCAAGGAAAAAGTATGTTGTTTCGAAGTAATTTGTTAGTTGGGTTTTTATTTTTAAATAAAATAAAATCAAACATGATTTATATAGCATGTAGAAGAAACACTTTTGGAAGCCTAATGTAGTTGGGGGACCTAACTTGAAAACCCACAAATATTTTCTTCCATTTCAAACCTCAAAGAATGAGGTCTGAAGCAGCTACTTAACTGTACAATTTAAGAGTTCAAGTCCTCTTGGCAGACTTAACTTTGTTCTTCTGGGTAGAGGCATTATAATAGCGTCTCTTACTGTAGAATCACATAACACTGTGTGACATATCATTCATCAAATAATAAAATAGGAGCCACATTTGTATTATATTTTTAACTGTGCATATAGAGATTTTGTATTAGTCCACGGTATGTCCTGAAGCTAAATTTGATTACTGTTCTTCTAGCAAGATGTTTAAAATAAGTTGAATTATGTAGAGTTGTACTTATGGCTTAAATGGCACTCTCCTATGTAATGTAAATAGAGTAGCCACAGCAGTGTGCAAAACTATATGCTTATAAGAAAGAATACATGAGATTATTTGATGCCCAAAGTTTTAATGTGTCTTTTTCTGGGAAATCCCTGATGCATTAAAAAAATACTTTTTCATTGTCATATCAATAGTAATTATTATCTAAACCAAGCTTACAAACTTTAAACTGAAAATAGGGTTGTGCATTTTTAGTCCATACCCAGTTTAGAATTGTTCATCCCTTGACCTTTAAAGAAAGCATTTTAAAAGAGAGAACAAATTAAAGGTAGTATGAATGCATGCTGTAAATATAATGCATGAAGGACTCAATGCTGAAAAGGTAGTGGGTTAAAACATAAATAGGTTTAAAAAGAATGCATACAAATTTATGTCTAATAGATACATGATGGGTACTTAATGGAAAGTTAGAGATGGTTAGGGCAGTTATATAAAATGCAGACTGTGTCTTTCACGATCTCTCCCAAGGTTGCCTGGTGAAAGAGGATCCTATTCTGGTTCAGTCAGTTCTAACATTGCATGCATTTTTTTTCACAAGAAGCAATGTTCAAAAATATTATTCACTACAAAAATAATTTAAGACATTTAAATTAAAGTGATAGAAATTAAAAAAGTATTTTGCTTTTCACTTTCTCCTGTGAAAATTAGGAAATATGCTAGCCTCTAAATAACTAAGGTTAAGAACTGACAGCTTATATAAGGAATATTAGAAATCACTCAACAATTATTATGAAAGATTTAAGTACATCTGTATAAGTGCCTTTAGATGAGGGTTTTCTTAAATTCTCAAACAACTGAAAATATTATTTTCAATATATAATGTGCAAGATTCACCTAACAAAATTGATAAGTCATAAGTATTTGTCTGTTGCAAAATTCAAAATATTTTGTATAAAATGTCCTCAGTGTCAACAGTCTTAGAAACAAGAAATCAAACCTAAAATTATCACTATCTCTATATGCTTTAAGAACTGTCAAAATAATTCATAACATAAATGGAAAATGTGTTTCAAATATGAAGAGAATTTTATTATCTGAATCATATTTATTTATAAAATAAAAATGTTGCAAATAATGGCTTCCCAAGAGCTCAGGAAAAATCAAAAAATCAAACTAAAAATAAGTGGAATAGAGAGAACAAATATAAAACTAACATTAATTTTAAAATAGACAAAAGCCAATTAAGCCTTATTTTTACTAACATTTCTTTCCAGTATTGGGAATTGAACTCATTCAGGGCCTTTGCACATGTAAGTGTAACACTGAGCTACAGCACCTGCCCATCTAAATATCATTTGGGGATAAAAAACTAGTAAAAAAGAAATGAAAGTGTGAAGTAAGATACATTTTAAAAGTAAAAAAAAAGTTTAAAATATATACATATCTATAAAATCTGAGATTAAAACATAATTCATTAAAAATTATATGTACACATATGCCTAAACTTGAAAATTAAGTAGTAATGAGCACATCTGAAATATAAAAATAAGCTGAACAGCAGAGTAATAGAATTACTGTGTTGTCTAGAAACAAAGAAATTCCAGAGTAGGTTAAAAATTTTCCACCACAAAACTCATTAGTGCTAAGTAGATTTATAGTTGAGTTTTAATAAACCCTTTAAATAAAAATTAATTCAATCATAAACTATTTCAGAGATTTGGAATGGAAGAAGCTAATTTGGGAAACCAGCAAAACCTTAATAACTTTCTGCTCTAGGACAACATGAGAAATAACTATTGACAGTTATCAAATAAAATCAAACTTGCTTCAGAAGTCCTGAATAAAATTATCTTAAATTAGAATCACAAAATATGTTAATACAATGTATTCGAGCTGAGAGGATTCTATGTCTCTGTCTATCTATCTCTACCATCTCTCTGTCCACATAACCTTTAACCTCATTTCCTATCATTCTCCTGATGCTCATTTTCTCCCCACAGCTGGTCTGTGTTCAGTGGATTTCACACATAAGGGTTTCTGCAAAGGCTGCTCCTACTGTCCAGAATACCTCCCCACAGTTAACAGATTAAATGTTTTACCTCCTTCAAGTACTTTCAATGTCACTTTTTCAATGATGTCTTTCCAAATGCCCTTCTTTCATAATTTTATTCATTACCATTCTTAATGGACAAATAAAATTGCATGCATCCACTTTCTTGGCATTTTTAACATCTACCTTTTTAATATTTTCAAGAAAATAATTTATTGCTATTAACCATAGTTGCCATATTGTACACTAGATTTATTGATCTTGCTCCTTATAATTTTTATTGCCATCTATCTTATACACTATTAATTCCTTTTATTTCACTACAAATTGTCTTTCTTTCTCAGCACTAACCACTACCCAATATACTATAAAGCTTATATATTGTGTTTATTTATTATTGTCTCTCATAATGTAACATAAATTACGTGATGGCAGCATTTTTGCTGATTTGTTTGTAGATAGTTACGTAGTGCATAGAAAGGAAAGAGACATATAAAAAACTCAAATGTGTTTAATAAGTTCTTTCTATAATCAGAAGAAAAGAAAGGGGTGATGGGCAGATAGGAACCACAGGCATCTAATCAATCCTGTTAATGTGTACTTTCATAAACATCATCCACTTGAAGCAGAAATTCAAGCATAATATAGTTGGCCAAAGTATTCAATTATAATTCACTTCATTTACTTTATATCTGCTTATTTCTCCTTGCTTATTCAAAATTTGGTTTATTCTATTCCTTTAAATATCCTCATGACAAAGTTAGATTTTGTTTGTGTATATAATAGTCTCCTCTTCCCAAGACTAACAATTTTAATCGTTTTTCAAATTATATGTTATTTCTATTATTTATAATATTCTATTCCTGACATTCTTACTGGGATGAATACATATATTTAATGAAATATAGTTAGGATTTTATGGTGTTTCAATAAGTACAATTTTCAAGGTATTTTACAAAGTTTTTTGAAATTGTTTGTATCCAAAATTATTTAGAGCATTTTGCTCTCTTTAAAAAGTTAATTCATATTGTTTAAACAGTTGACTCTTGTTTTTAATAAATTTTCTGCTTTGTGATTGTTGTCCAACCACTGCATCTGTTACCTGTATCTAGCATTATTGCTAAGAAAACATCTCTCTACCATGTTTTTACTTGGAATAATTTTTTATATTTTCTTTGTATCCTAACATTTATAAGCAAACACATACAATTATTTATACTAAAATGCTTATACGTTGAAGCAGAAAATCCACTCTGTATACAAGCATAAATTATGTATGTGTGGGTTTATACATGTGTGCATGTATATGCTGTGCTAAAAGTACTACAGACTTAGCATCTTAAAACAACAGAATAACAAATACTTTATCTTGCATTTTCAGAAGTTAGGTTGCATGACTTACTTGGTTCTTTGCCTGCCTGTCTTAGAAGGCTATAATCAATGTGTTAGCCTGGCTGTGTTTTCATCTGAAGGTTCAACTGTGGAAGAATCAACTTCCAAGGTCACTTAGGGATTTAGCATATCTCGTTTACCTTATAGTATTAAGAATTTTAGGGTCTTACTGACTCTGCTTGAGCCTGCTCTCTCATGCTAGAGGACACTCAGGTAGGTCTCCACAGGCAATTCGGAACATGGGAGGTTGCTTGGAGGATACAGAGAGAAAAATGAGAGAAAAACAGACAGAAAGGGAAGGAGAAAACTGTGTAACACAATGATAGGAGTTACGCCCTATCATATTTTATTGGTTAAGGGAAACTCACAGGTTTGTGTCACAGTTAAGGAAAGGTTACTACATAAAGGTGTGAACACCTGGTTTCAGGAATTGTGAGGGTCACTGTAGGGTCATTTTTCCATATTGGACTTTGTGGTTCTCAGAGATTCAAATCCTTCCCATGTGCAAAATGCACCGTTCTTTCCTGATGTCCTCTAAAGTTTCATCGCATTGCATTGTCAGCATAGGGTATAAAGTATTGTTACTGGAATAAAGTGCCTTTGTACATGGAGCTTTCACAATGGGCTTCATTAAATCCAGTTCCACTATGTAATTTATTGAAATGTATGGAATTATGAAACTAAAAAGACAAGTTATTTGCCTCATACACCTTCACAATACCAGGAGGACAAACATAGGATAACAGTTGTAAATATTTGTGTCTATTAATAAAGGGGAAATGAGGAACTCAAAGGAGCCATGCATATATTGGAATCCAGCTGGGAAAATACTGATAGTCCCTTAGTTTGATTTTAAGAACTAAGAATCATTCTCTGTGGCTCTTGGCTCTGCCTCATGAGTTCTTGGTTCCGTCCTCTCTGTCATCCTTTCTTTCCAAGAAAGGGCAGCATAAAATTGAACTTTATGTTTGATTTCTACAGCAAAAATATAGATCTAGCACCTTGCTTTAACTTTGTCCAAGGTGGCATTATTTCTGCTATAATAATTCTCTTAAGACTATTAGGTGTTTCTTGTTCATTTCTTTCTTTTCTTTTTTCCTTTTTCTTTTTTTCTTCTTATTTCTGTTTTGATACTGTGGATAGAACTCAAGGCCTCACACATAATAAAAAATACTTTGTCACTGACCTACATACTCAGCCCTGCTTTATAAAATTTTATTTTTTATTTATTCATTTTTAAATTCTTATTTATTTTTTGATTTTATAGACTTCATTTTGATTCATTGTACACAAATATGGTACAACTTTTCATTTCTATAGTTGTGCAAGATGTAGAAAAAATAGGCATAGTCAGAACATACCTCAACATTGTAAGACTATCTGTACTAAGCCGACGGCCAACATCATTTTAAATGGAGAAAAATTGAAAGCATTCCCTCTAAAAACTGGAATGAGACAGGAATGCCCTCTTTCACCACTTCTATTCAACATCATCCTTGAAACACTAGCCAGAGCAATTAGACAGACCAAATAATTTAAAGCGATATGAATAGGAAAAGAAGAACTCAGGCTATTACTATTTGCCAATGACAAGATTCCACATTTAGAGGATCAAAAAACTCCACTAGAAAAGTTCTAGAATAAATTTTATTTGAGACAAGGCTTCACTAAGTTCCTGAGGCTGCCCTTGAACTTGTGATCCTGCTACTTCAGCTTCCCAAGTAATTGAAATTATAGTTGTGTGCTTCCACAGTGGGTTTCTCATGAATTTCAATGACATCATTGCATTAACCAAAGGCATATACACATGTCTTTTCTGGATAATTTCTTCCCTGTCTTTGGCTTCTACTCAGACAGTAGAAGGAGCTTCTTCAAGAACAGGAGAGACAAAAAGAAAATCTTGTTGTAAGAGTCTCCTTGCATGACGTGATCATAGGAGTGACATCCTGTCACTTTTGCCATCTTCTGTTAGTTAGAAGCAATGCACAGGACCCACTCACATGAAAGAGAATACTAAACTAAGACAGATCTTGTATAGTCAGTCCAGCCAACTGGGCCTGACATAGATATTTTTTTTAACAATATTCTGAACTAAATTATTCATGCTACTGAAAGTGTCCACATGTAAGCCCGTGTATTTCAACCCAAACTTTCAAGCACTAGGAGTAAAACATTAGAAGTCTCCAAATACATTGAATTTGTCAACATTTAATGTTTTCTGCACATTTCATTTTTTATTTACATGATAGTCCATAGATGCATATAAATTAAGGTGTGTTACTTCTTTAGATTACAAATGTGATATTTTTGTATCATTTAATGCTTTCTTTATTAAATTTAAATTAGTCTAATATTGATAGGTTGTTTTCTTTTTATCTCTTTCTCTTTATTTCTCCCTCTTTTCTAGACACAAATTCCATATACAAAACCTTACTCTAGGTTTTGTAATAAATACAAGGAGATAAAATTTAAAAATATTTGTCAGGAATTTCTGAAAATATCTTGTTAAGGTGTATTATGATATTGAGAAAGAATACAGCAAAAAACAGAAAGCATCAAAAAAGAAAAAATTAAAATTATTGAAATAGCATTGAAATGGCTTATTATTTAACCTCTTGGTGCAATTTGTTATTAATATATTTTCTCAATATAAAAATCCATCCATTCCTATACTAAATGCCTATAATTGTAGTAAAGTGATATTTGCATCTCAAGTTATTCAGAAAAACTGGGTTGCAAGGCACAGAAGGCACTCTGACTTTATGGAAATAAAATGAAAAAAGTAATAACATTAGTTGTCTTGTGGATAGTAATGCAAGGATGGTAATACAGGCGAACCACCAAAGTGAGTAGGAATGCAAACTAGAAAGACATCAGGGAATCAATCACGGGTGTTATTTTTTTCCTGGATTCCTATTGAACATGTTCATTTATTTATTCACTTTGAATAATTGCTAGTGCATACCATGTCTGACTTCTCATGGTCCAACATGACACTAATAAAACAGTCTAAGCTGTGTGCAGAACAGCATACCTGTAATCCCAAATGTTTTAGTCAGCTTTTTTGCTGCTGTGACTAAAGGACCCAACCAGCACACAACTGTAGAAGAGAAAAGGTTTATTTGAGGGCTCATGTCCATAGAAGGACATCTGTAAGAGGTCTTAGTCCATAGAAGGCTAGCTCCATTCCTAGGGGCTCAATGTAAGGCTGAACATCACATCATCCCAGGACAGGGTGGCAAATGGAAGCAGCTCACATCATAGTGATCAGGAAGCAGAGAGAGAGTGAGTCTCCACTCTCCTAATACAAAGTATATACTCCAAAGCCACACCCCAATCCCAATCTCCTCCAGTCACACCGTATCACTTCAATTACCACTCAGTTAATCCCTATCAGGGGATTAAATCACTGATTGGGTTAAGACTCTTACAACCCAATCATTTCTCCTCTGAACCTTCTTGCACTCTCTTACCTGTGAAGAGGGGGACACCTCATATCCAAACCATAACACCAGACAGATTGGAGTCTGAGATAGAATTCAAGGTTTTAGGTCACCTTGGACAATATAGCAGGATCCTGTCTCAAAATACCAAAGAAAGTGGACTGGGGATGTATCTCAACGTTAGAGTGCCCCTGGGCTCAATCCCCAGCAGTGAAAAAAAAAAAAAAAAAAAAGTCTAATAGTTTAACAGTTGTTAAATCAAAGCATATGGCAGGATTTAAATTTACTCAGATATATTAATAAATTCCAACTTTTCAAAGAAGAGAACTTGCTCAATCTAGGTCATCTATCATGAAATAAATTGAGGCTAAAATTTTAGTAATCTTGGTAATTTATTTTCATTAAAATTTTGCATGCCATCAACTTCTTAGAATGGGCATTTATAAAATTATTTTATTACCTATACATGTTCCACTTTTAAAAAAAATTATACAAAATTTTTCTTTTCTGTCTTCTTTATTGAGGACAACTTGCCAAAGGTTTTTGGGGGGTCTGAGAAACACAAAAGAGCTCCTTCCCTCCAAGAACAGCAAACCTGTTGGCAAAGATGTGCAAAAACTAAAACTCTCATAACACCAATGCTTGGAAATGTAAAATGGCACAATTCCTTTGGAAAACTGTTTGGAGTTTCTTAAAATATAAGCATATGTGTATCATATACCCAATAATCACATCACTTGGTATTTATATAAGAAAGAAATAAAATTTGCACATGTCAGTTTAATTCATATCAGACAGTGACTGAAGAAATCCTAATGTACTCCAGCAATGGCACACATTAGCAAATAGTGGCAAAGCTATGCACTGGACAATGAATGATTTAGCAATAAAAGGAACAAACTATTGAGGAATGCAACAAAATTGATAATCTCAAAATCTGGAGTAGAAGAACTAGACACCAAAGGAGTATATTTTATAAATCCATTTCTGTAGTAGTTTAGAAAATGTGAATAAATTTTTAGTGTCAGATAACACATCAGTGGTTATCCAGGACTAGGTGTGGTTACAGGAGGGGCACAAGGATGACTGACTATAAAGAAGCATGGAAAATGTTTTTAGTCAATGGAAACTTTCTATACCTTTTATTGTGATAGTAATGACATGCCTATATGTTTGTTAAAATCATGTAATTAGGATGCTAAATGAGTTCATTTTGTTGTATGTAAATTAGACCTGAGGAAAGTTGATTTAAAATGAAAAAAAATCAAATCAAATTCACCTGTGTCAAATACTAGTGTGAGGTACTTGTCCATGTCACTGTCCCATGGAGTCAGTATCATAGACTATCAACTAGAAACTAAACTACTCAATGAGTCTGGCAAGAAGCAAAGACATTATTTCATAGAGATTCAAAGAACATCAAATTGCCAACTATCATTAAGTGATGAGGTCATTGCTTTAGTCAGCTTTTTCATTGCTGTGACAAAAAGGATTGATAAGAACAATTAGAAGAGGAAAAATTTATTTTGTGACTCAACATTTCAGAAGTTTCCATTTATAGATGGCCAACTCCATAGCCGTGGGACCAAGGTGAGGTAGAATGTTGTGGTGGAAGGTCATGGCAGAGGAAAGCACTTCAGGACATGGCCAAAAGGAAACAGAGAGAGATCCGCTCACCAGGGACAAGGCGTAAACCCCATAGGCATAGCCCCAGAGACCTATCTCCACAGCCACACCCTACCTGCCTATGGTTACCATCCAGTTAATAAGTATCAGTGGATTAATGCACTGATCAATTTAAGGTCACCGTAATTCAATCATTTCATCTCTGAATTTCTTATATTGGCTCATACATGTACTTTTGGGGTACATCTCATATCTAAACCATAATAGTTACCTTTATATAAATCTTATTGCAGCTAACTATCAAAAGACAATGCACATTTTTTATTAGTAATTAGTAAAAATATCCTAATGTTTAAAGTATAATCTAAATCTATTCAACTGCATTCAAATAAAAACAAAATGTTAGCAAGCCTTGTTTAGAACCTTGTACCTACTTTAAATGCTTGAAAAAAAAGTCAAAAGTAAATAGAAGCAAATAGTAGGATTAAGTTGATTCATCAATAAATCATCCCTAGTTTTCAAAATCAAACATAAATCTGCATTTAGCGAACCATTCGCAGGTAACTCAATTTTCACAAATAATTCAGGCAAAGTTGGTATGTCAGCAAATTCAATGAAGTCCACTATACTTTGAAGAGGCAGCTCACTACTTTAGGCCAGGTTACACAGAAAGACTAACTTCAAGGGTTTTTGAAGTTGTCACATTATTAATCTCAGTTGTACTTATTGTTGATGTATAATGGAACTGATATTTCTTACCTATAAAGCACTTGTATCCAGTGCCAGTTACTGTTTGTTGATACATTAAGACAAGGAATGTAAGATCCAGTGGAAAGAGGAGAGAGCATTTATAGATGAATAGCACAGAGATTATTTTATTTTACTATGAAATCTAGTTTATTAATTTATATTACTTAATGCTCAATTTATGTCCTCATATAGCAACCAGACCTCATGATCATTGAAAAAATATGAAATCCAAGCTCGCTCATTTTGTTTTACTTTTATTTATTTATTTATTTATTTATTTTTGTACTGGGAATTGAATCCAGGAGTGGTTGACTCTGAGCTACCTCCCCATTCCTTTTTATTTATTTATTTTTTCAAAAATTTGAGGTGGAATCTCACTAAATTGCTTCTGTCCTTGCTAAGTTGCTGAGGCTAGCCTTGATCTTGAGGTCCTTCTGCTTCAGTTTCCCAAGTCCCTGGGATTACAGGAATGTGCCACTGTGCTACATGAGAAACTGTTTTATATCACTGATGCTAGGCTATGTGATTCAAATTTCTTTGATGATTTTTGGTCTTAGGGATTTACTAAGTTTGGTATTTGAATTACTGGAAAATTATTTATAAACAACATAATCATGTATTATATGCATCATATTATTAGAGGATAAAATTGGTAGAAACATGAGCCTATAGAATATTTGAAAATGAATTCTGCTGCATCAATAGTGCATCTTATTCTGTCACTGAGTAGAAAATCTTCCTCTTAAGACGCAATGCACAGAGAACCAGTACTCTGACTCATGGGCTTACAAGACAATGAGCATTTGATAAAATGGTCTTCCTGCTTCCTTCCACATTCATGACATACTTCATAGAAATACCCTTTGTTGTTCATCAAGGACCCATAAGCATCAATTCATTTTTCTTCGCATAATCACATTATTCCCTCACCCCATAAATCTGTGCGTGGTGATTACAAGTCTTGACCATCAATCCAAACTCCTTTTTCCCACATATAGTATTTATTGAGTGGATCAAGGGAACGATCCTTCAAACAAAAATGGGATTGGCTCATCACAATTAGGTCATTAATACATCAGTAAAGTTACTGTTCTTCAGAAAAATGAGAATATAAATCTTTAAAGAGATTTACATTAATGTAGACCTGTTAATGAGCAACTGTGGTATAATTTCTCAAAACCTATGTGACTTTGTCACTTAATAAAATTTACATAATATTTTAAGGTCCACATTTTTGTAATTATCATAGAAATCACTTATGGTAGCAAATGTCTTTCTATTGACAGCTTCTAATATTTTCCTCTCAGTTTTAACAAGAATATTAACAGGATTTCTTTCAGGAAACTAAAATGTATTGTAATATATTAATTGGGCATCAACTATAATTGCTATAGCACCAAATTTTTTTACTAAAGCATTAGGCTGATCCAAAATCTTTTTCACAAGTTATAAGGAAATATTTATTTATGAAATAGATGACCAATATATGATCAGAAAATCATAAATTTTGATAAATCATTGTTCTTAGGGAAAACAAATTTCAGAGAAATTAAAATTACCTGGAAATATAATTTTATAGATGAGTCTACAAAAGTAGTTTTAAAAAAAGTATTAAAGGATATGGGATCAAACTGTAGTTGTCTTTTGCCATATATTAGGAATTGGGAAATTTTGGAGAGATGACAAAAATTATGTTTTACAATTAAATTAAAAGCATGTTCCTACTAAGAACTCAGATCAGATGAGCATGTATAAAAAGATACAAGTGAACACCTCTAACAAACTGCACTTCTATTTTGTGAATAGAAAATATTCCTAGAATGATATAATCCTATTATGCTGTATTATGATTTTTGAAGGGGATACAGTGTTTGAAGTAATATAACACTACATGTGATGAATTTAAAGTTGAATGTGCTGTTCTATTCATTAAACTGGCGATAGCAAATATCAGTGAATATAATTTTGTATGGTGCAAAAGTTAAAATACCAA
Organism: Glaucomys volans; assembly: GCA_020662805.1. Classification (NCBI taxonomy): domain Eukaryota; kingdom Metazoa; phylum Chordata; class Mammalia; order Rodentia; family Sciuridae; genus Glaucomys; species Glaucomys volans. The sequence continues at coordinate 606,639 of JAJEJO010005125.1, read as the reverse complement.
GAAGATATATAGATAAAGATATTTAATTTATATGATTTGACATAGAAACTGCTTATACAGCATTAGTAACTAAAATAATATTAATTATTACTTAGATAAAATTTATCTAAAACCCACAACCTTTTTTGTTTAAAATTTGTTAAAATTAGAAAAATATTTTTTTATTTTTTTATGAATTCTGATTGAATAGCTTTCAGTCTGAATCAACAAGTATAGGCACATATAATCCACCTGTATACACACACATACTGCATAATAAATACTGCATTAAGATAATAGCTAATTAGACTGCCTGTATCCTACCCATAATTATAGGTCAGCTTTAGAATCCTAAACCTGTGATATTGGAGACATTTCCCCATGATGGCTTAGAATATGGTTTTGAGTTTTAGTGTTGAATGCTTAATGTTATGTGGCAACACGGCTACGCTATGGTACTTAGTCATTTAATCAAACTTGTCCAGATGCTGCTGTGAAGGTGTTTAATAAATGTGATTAATGCTTATCATTTCTTGACTTTAAGTAATGAAGATTACCATAAGAAATTGTGGATGGTCCCCATCAAATCAGTTTTAGACATTAAAGACAAAACTGAAATTTTTGAGAAAAGAAGGAATTCTGCCTGAAAATTGTAACATGAAATCTTTACCTGAGTTTTGGCCTGATTCTCTAACCTATAGACTAACTGCAACTTCAAATTTTACCTGAATTTTCTGCTATCATTCCTCAAAATCTGTCTCTCTTACTCTCTTTATTCTCCCTCTCTCTCTCTCTCCCTCCCTCCCTCCCCCCTACACCCTTATTTAATCTTCATCTTTTAAATGAATATGATGATGTAATGAGTAAAAAAAAAAAAACTTAACAAAAACTGTTATATTTTATTTAATACTGAAAAGATACACTACTACTATTCAAACAAACAAGTTTTTTGAGAAAAACAGAAAAAAAATGTATATGCTTATGGAATTGGTTTCTCTTCTTAAAAAAACTAAAAACATTATTGAAGTAATAATTTCTGGTAAGGTAAAATTTCAAAGTGATGAATTGCAATTATTAAATACATTTAAACATTAAACACAGTGGATATGGAGGAAATGAAAGCAGTCGTCTTGAGCATGAGGCCATGGAAAAGCCTGGTTCCTGGAAGGGTTAGAGAGGTTAAGAGAGGCTTTGTTCTTTTTTTCCCCCCACAGGTGGAAAGCACTTTTCAGTGCTTCCCTTTCCCCATATTCTTTCTCTATCTAATTCTCTATTTATCTCTTGTTCCACCAGCTGAGGCTGTATTACAGATGGATGAGACCCAAGGAAAGGGTACAATCCGTCTTCAGAGTCATCAACATTGCTAGTGAAGGCAGGAATCATTTCTAGTCTTCTGCACAGCTCCTTGCTGTGGTGAGGATTAGTCAAATCAGGTTGGTAAAGTGCTTTCAGTTCCCCAGAAGCTTTATGTAAACTGCATGGGATATTTTAGTCTCACACTGTCTTTGATAGGTTTTTTGTTCAGTAGGATCTGTTTCCTCCCAATTATACCATCCACCAAAAGATGATGAAAAGGTTGATGACTTGTGTTCTTTTTCAATACTGAAGAATTTACTGGATCAGAAATCTAAGGAAGTTACACACAAAATGTAAGCACAGTGCTATGCAATGAAGAATGCATAAAACAGAAAGAAACAAGCAAGAAAAGAAACAAATGAAAACCTCTTAGTTTTGGTTCATCATGAGTCCAGGATAAATCCAATTGAGGAGAACATCTCAATTTACGAATACCCTGGTACTGAGTAGCAGCTTGATCTTATCACTCAGTAAAGAATCTGTGCCACTCTGCCACTTAACTATAGAGATGGATGTCTATCCATTCTAGAATCATTCATGTCTTTCATTGATGAAAAAATAAATAAACAAACAAAAAAACAAATGGTGCAAATATTTGCAACGATCGAGTGATGCAATGCTTGTGAATGCATTTGGTTTAAAGCTGTTTACAAAACACTACTAGGTGAAAGTATTAAGGTTTGTTTTTTTCTCATAAAAGTATGGCTTAGTTAGGGACCATATCTTCTATGTCACTTATCTGACATATGCTACAGCCCTTGTTATTAATTCTCAATTAAGAAAGAATGTTGATATTTTCAAACATATGTGCACAGGCACACATACCTGCAGTCAGTAGGACTTGCAAATGCATTTTGATTTCAGTCTTTGGCTTCTAAATTTTATAAATTTTAAATGTATTATTTTGTGCTCATGTTTTTGTTTTATTTGTTGTTCTGGGAAGAGAACTAAGAGCTGTGTGCATGCTGGGCAAATAGTCTACCTTTGATCTATATCCCAGCCCCTTACTCATGTTTTGACCCTTTTACAGGTAATATCAGTGCCACACCATCAAATCTTTTCTCAACATCATTATTACTGAGCCCTGAGATATAATAATTGTTCTAAAAAATGAAGGGTATATACTACTGCGTTAGTCAACTTTTCACAGCTATGACCAAAATACAGGACAAGCATAACTTAGAGGAGGGAAAGTTTATTTTGGCTCACAGTATCAGAGGTTCAGTCCATGGTGGGCCAACTCCATTGTTGTGGGACCAAATGAGGCAGCATATCAGAGAAGAAGAGTGTTTTAGTCAGATTTTTTGTCACTGACCAGAAGACCTGACAAGGATAATTAGACAAGAAAAAGTTTATTTGGCACCCTATTTCAGAGGTCTCAGTCCATAGACAGTCAACTTCATAGCTCCGGAACCAACACGAGGCAAAATCATGGCGTAAGAGTATGGCAAAGGAAAGCAGCTCAGGACATGGCTATCGGAAAACAGAGAACTCTGCTCACCAGGGACAAAATATAAACCTACCTGCCTACAGTTTCCATCCAGTTAATCCATATCATTAGATTAATCCACTGATAAGGTTCAATACCATTTCATCTCTGAAAATTCTTGCCTTGTTTCACACATGAGCTTTTGGGGGTTGCTTCATACCTAAACCATAACATAAAGCTTGATGAAGGCAAACTGCCTCCATTTATGACTGGCTAGGAAGCAGAAAGAGAGAAGGGGGAAGGGATTGCATGGAAGAAGCACCCTTTTAGGGTACAGCACTTCTGACCTGCCTCCTCCAGTCGTACTCCACCTGTCTACAGTTACCACCCAGTCATTCCATTCAAACCAGAATGGACTGCTTAGGTCACAGCTCTCATCATTCAATCAGTCCACTTTTGAGAACATTCCTGCATTAACATAGTAGCCTTGGTGGGACATCTTATATACAAAACATATTGGCTACTAAGGAGAACATTAAAAGATGACGGAGTAAAAATTATTTTTCTCTAATTGCTTTTGAAGACCTTTTAACCAAAAAGCTTGGCCAACAATGCAAATATTCAAATTACCTATATCAGAATTTTTTACCACATTTTTTCATATTATATGTTATAATTGCATGCTCTTAAAGCCTTCAAATATGTCCCTGTCTCTCTTCATAAAAATCAGGCCAAAACAAGGACTTCTGAAACTGTTTCTGAAAACCTGTCAAAATAATAAAAGACATGAGAGCATTAAAAATACATTGGAGTAAAAATATCTCTGAAATGAGGATGTCATTTCTTCTCTAATCATCTATTGCCATTAAATTGGAACATTGGTTGAATTTCAAATATAATAAGAGGTCTCTTAAATTCAACTGTCATATTATGTTATCGTATCTGATTTTATGAGATGTTGTGTTCGCAAAGAAAGGGAAAGCACTAAATATAATTCAGAGTAGTATAAACTAGATAACGTGACTTGACAACTGAAATCTGAAAGAGAAAGTACATACAGTAGTTTCATATCAGATATCCTCATCAACTTGTAAATCTAGTAGGAGTGAAGTCAAGTTTGAAGGTTTGTAAGAATATATTGCCAGGAAATATGTAGATCAAATTTTTTTGCATTGAATAATTTTAGGATGCTTCTTATTTCCGAAGAGTAACTTTCTTGCTAGGTATTACATTGTAGAAAATAGCAAATCTTAAATTAAATTTAAAAAAGAGGAAGATCAGTATTCACAGCACTATCACTAAAAAATTTTGACCAAACCTTTACTCTTACACCTTTATCTCTGGAGAACAAAGTGAGAAAACATTTTTTTTTTATCTTGGAATACCATTTTTTAGCTTCTGAAGAGCCTTTGGAAAATCAAAATATTATTTAATTTAAATCGCCAATATGGTTTACTTTACCAAGAGATGATATATTTTGCTGAAGTGCAATTGCATTATCAGATATTAAGAAGTCATAAAGTACAAAATGGAAATTAGCCCTTCAGTGGCCATTTTATACTCTGAAGATGATTGTATTTTAACATTTTTGTTGTTAATCACAGCATTATCATGCTAAAATGTGCAACCCAAATTTCAACATCACTCTCACTTGAGAAACATTTGAATAATGTTTAAATATATGAACACTATATGGAATAATCAATAATGGATTTTTAGTCAGCCATCTCTTTGGCATAAGTGGCAAATAGGCAAATCAATGTACCCAAACTCTATCTTCATTAGTGTCTCAATATTTCAAGACCTTTTAAAGCAAGAAGATATTTTCATGTTTTCTACTGCTCCAATGTTTTTCAGTCACCATTAAAATTTCTCAATTGCACTACCTTTTTCTCCTCATTATCTATTCAGATTTTTAAATGGAATTTATTGCAAGCAATCTCATTTTCAGATAAAATTGATGTTATTATAAAGAGCTCTAAAAATTAAAGATATTTATGAGTCATGCTGAGAAAGGATTTGTACTCAGTTGTGATTAATTCAAGTCTCCCAAGTTTTTACAAATGAAATTGCCACCTTGTGCACATTTTGGGTACGAAGTGAATAAGTAAAATTTTGACAGAACAGAACCAGCCCTGTGCTACAGGTGCATTATTGGGATTGGGATTTATTGATAGACTGAGTGACATTTCACTTTTGAAGTGGATTATTACACACATAGGCAAATATAAAAGCATTAAAATCTACGTGTAAGTGTAAATCTAGTGTGTGTGTGTGTGTGTGTGTGTGTGTAGAGAGAGAGAGTTATTAAAATATGTCCCAATGGATTTCACCTCTTCTCAATGTGAATTTGTTGTTCTTGCCATAAGTAGGTAGAATCTATTTGTCTATTCTTCTGTGCATGGTTTGATCTTGTGATCTACTTTGGCAAATAAAATGCAGTTCTCTAGTCTTCACCTCAGTATACCAATATCCATATGTCCGTGTGAGATAAGCTGAAGAATGTCCAGGCCAATCCTACACAGTCATGAAAAATCGGAAATTACTGTTATTTAAGCTGCTAAGGTTTCTTAATGATGATATTCAGAATTTTATTTATGGATACTGAAATTTAAATCTTATATCATTTTATTTGTCATGAAATATTTTCTTCTTTTTTTTTTCAGTCACTTAAAAAATTGGCAATGATCAATAGCTCACAAGCCATATAAAAAGAGGCATCAGACCAGATACAGAACAAGGATAATGATTTGTTGACTTCATCATAAAGAAAAATAAAAGGTATATTTCATTAAAGTTGTGAACAGTTTAAATATGAAAATAATTCTCCAAAGTTGGTTAATTTTTCTGAGATAGTTTCATCAAATTTACTGATCAAAGGTTTTCCATTTGATGCTTGTGTAAACCACTAAGTTTCTGAAGGATTTGTTTTAAATGAATAAACAAATAATATATAAACGAAAGTGTAGGTTGGAAAATGATCAGATATTACATCAAACCTCTAAAGATGTTATGCTTCCATTATTTACATGCAATGTACAAGACTCATGAATCAAGACCTCACAACCACCTGGAATTTACTATTAGTCAATGGGGGGAGGGTGGGGGAGAACAGGAACAGTTTTTAAATGAAAACAATTATTTTAATTAGAATAAAACATTGAATAACAGGAAGCTTTATTCAAACCACCAAAAGATAATGCTAACAAAATAAGCTATAAATAAGGACCTGTTGGAATTTGTAAGCTAATTCAAAGATACGTTTTACAACAGTGATTCTCAAATACACAGAGTTGTTAAAAACCTTACTAACAGCCCTCTAAATTACAGGGACTTTAAACTGGTCTGTGAAAGGCCTGGGTATCAGGACGTTTCCCCAGGACATGTGCAGGCTTAATTTCTGCCCTACAGGATTGTCACCAAACACAGATTTTGGTTACAAATTGTGTAACTATAATTCTAAAAGAACAGAAGCAGCATTGGACCACTAGTGCATTAGTAGGAAATAAGATGTTATTGATGGATTGAATAGTGTTTATATATGAACATCTTTTTTTTT
>JAJEJO010005125.1:557863-600216 GCA_020662805.1 Glaucomys volans | reverse complement strand
ACCTCCCTTCCCTCTATGCTATCTATCCTTCCTCCATTCTTGCCTCCCTTCAACCCGCACTATGCATCATCATTCATTTATCAGAGATATCATTCGGCCTTTGGATTTTTGGAACTGGCTAATCTCACTTAGCATGACTGTCTCCAACATCATCCATTTTCTTGCAAATGCCATAATTTTATTCTTCTTTATGGCTGAGTAATATTCCATTGTGTATATACACCACAGTTTCTTTATCCATTCATCTATTGAAGGGCATCTAGGTTGGTTCCACAATCTAGCTATCATGAATTGAGCAGCTATGAATATTGATGTGGCTGCATCACTATAGTAATCTGATTTTAAGTCCTTCGGGTATAGGCCAAGGCATGGGATAGCTGGGTCAAATGGTGGATCCATTCCAAGTTTCCAGAGTGGCTGCACCAAATTGCAATCCCACCAGCAATGTATGAGTGTACCCTTTTCCCCACATCCTCGCCAACACCTGTTGTTGCCTGTATTCTTAATAAAAGACATTCTAATTGGGGTAAGATGAAATATTAAGGTGGTTTTGATTTGCATTTCTCTTGTAACTAGGGATGTTGAACACTTTTTCATATATCTGTTGATTGCTTGTAGATCCTCTTCTGTAAAGTGTCTGTTCATTTCCTTGGCCCATTTATTGATTGGGTTATTAGTATTCTTGGTGTAAAGATTTTTGAGCACTTTGTAGATTCTGGAGATTAGTGCTCTATCTGAAGTGTGTGTGGCAAAGATTTTCTCCCACTCTGAAGGCTTTCTCTTCACATTGCTGATTGTTTCTTTGCTGAGAAAAAGATCAAGTGGGTTTCATCCTGGGGATGTAAGCTTGGTTCAACATCCGGAAATCACCACATCAACAGACTTAAAGTCAAGAACCACATGATTATTTCAATAGATGTAGAGAAAGCAGTTGATAAAATACAGCACCCCTTCATGCTCAAAACACTAGAAAAAATAGGGATAGTAGGAACATTCCTTAGCATGGTAAAGGCTATCTATGCTAAGCCCACAGCTAATATCATTCTAAATGGAGAAAAATTGAAAGCATTCCCCCTGAGAACTGGAACAAGGCAGAGATGCCCTCTTTCACCACTACAATTCTACATTGTCTTTGAATCTCTAGCCAGAGCAATTGGACAGACCAAAGAAATTAGAGGAATACAAATAGGAAAAGAAGAGCTTGAACTATTCCTATTTGCTGATTACATGATTCTCTATTTAGAAGATCCTAAAAATTCCACCAGAAAACTTCTGGAACTCATAAATAAATTCAATAATGTAACAGGATATAAAATTAATGCTCATAAATCTAATGCATTTTTATTCATAAGTGATGCATCCTCTGAGAGAAAAATTAGGAAAACTATACCATTCACAATAGCCTCAAGAAAAATAAAATACTTGGGAATCAATCTAACAAAAGAAGTGAAAGACCTCTACAATGAGAACTACAGAACACTAAAGAAAGAAGTTAAAGAGAATCTGAAAAGATGGAAAGATCTCCCATGTTCTTGGATAGGCAGAATTAATATAGTCAAGATGGCCATAACCCCTAAAGCGCTAAACAAATTCAATGCAATTCCAATTAAAATCCCAATAACAGACCTCATAGAAATAGAGCAAACAATCATGAAATTCATTTGGAGGAATAAGAGACCCAAAATAGCTAAAGCAATTCTTAACAAGAAGAGCGAAGCAGGGGGTATCACAATACCAGACCTTCAACTATACTACAGAGCAATAGTAATAAAAACAGCATGATACTGGCACCAAAATAGCCAAGTAGATCAATGGTACAGAATAGAGGACACAGAGACAAACCCACATAAATATAGGTATCTCATACTTGACAAAGGAGCCAAAAACATACAATGGAGAAAAGATAGCCTCTTCAACAAATGGTGCTGGGAAAACTGGAAATCCATATGCAGCAAAATGAAACTAAACCCATATCTCTCACCCTGTACAAAACTCAACTCAAAATGAATCAAGGACCTAGGAATTAGACCAGAGACCCTGCATCTAATAGAAGAGAAAATAGGTGAAAATCTCCATCATGTTGGCCTAGGACCAGATTTCCTTAACATGACTCCCAAAGTGCAAGAAATAAAAGCAGGAATCAATGATTGGGATAGATTCAAACTATATAGGAACATCTTTACACATATATATAATTTTATATATAAATCTGAAGAATTAATGGCAGTGAAAATCCTTGTGTTCTTACTAGAGTTCAAAAACGTTATATAATCTCAATTATTTTGTTCAAAGAATAGTTAATTAATGTTTTTTAGAAATATTTACAACAAAAATATTGCAACATTGCAATATGAAAATGTTTGAGATGCCTTTGGTTAAATAAGACTTAGTAACAAAAACTATAATCTACATTACTTTATTTGCTTAGAAATGCTGTTATCTTACAAGCTTACAAGACTGAATTTCTGAAGCAGTTTACGTGATTCAGCAGTATCTTAAAGGATCTTGTCTTATAACAAAGTGGAATTTACCTCTGTGGAGCAAGAATGTTTAACAAATAGAAATTATGTTGAACACTTTTTCATATATTTTTTGATTGCTTGTTTATCTTCTTCTGTGAAGTATCTGCCCAGTTCCTGAGCCCATTTATTGATTGGGTTCTTTGTATTTTAGTGTAAAGTTTTTTAAGTTCTTTATAAATTTTGGAAATTATTACTCTATCTGAAGTGCATGTGGAAAAGATTTTCTCCCACTCTGTAGACTCTCTTTTCAAATTATTGATTGTTTCCTTTGCTGAGAAGAAGCTTTTAAGTTTGAATCCATCCCATTTATTGATTCTTGCTCTCATTTCTTGTGCTCTAGCAGTTTTGTTAAGGAAGTCTAGTCCTAAGGCAACATGCTGAAGATTGGGGTCTACTTTTTCTTCCATTTGGAGCAGGGTCTCTGGTCTAATTCCTAGGTCCTTGATCCATTTTGAGTTGAGTTTTGTGTCAACATCACTAGTAATTAGAGAAATACAAATCAAAACCACTCCAATTAGAAATTCATCTCATTCCAATTAGAATGGTTATCATTAAGAATACAAGCAAGAATAGGTCTTGGCCAGGATGTTGGGAAAGATGCACACTCATACATTGCTGGTGGAGTTGCAATGCAGTGCAGCCACTCTGGAAAGCAGTTTGGAGATTTCTCAGAAAACTTGGAATGGAACCATCATTTGACCCAGTTATGCCACTCCTAGATTTATACAAAAAGAACTTAAAATCAGCATACTATAGTAACATAGCCACATCAATGGTTATAGCAGCTCATTTCTTAATAGCTAGATTGTGGAACCAACCTAAATGCCCTTCAATAGATGAATGGATAAAAAAATTGTGGTATATATACACAATGTGATATTATTCGTTCATAAAGAAGAATAAAATTATGGCATTTGCAGGTAAATGGATGAGTTGGAGAATATCATGCTAAGTGAAATAAGCCAATCCCAAAAAACCAAAGGCTGAATGTTTTCTCTGATAAGTGGATGCTGATACATAACAAAGGGGTGAGTAAGGGAAGAATGGAGGAGCATTGGATTGTGTAGAGGGAAAAGAGGGGAGGGGAGGGGAGAGGATGGAAAGATAGTGGAATGAGGCAAACATCATTACCCTATGCACATGTATGATTACATGAATGCTGTGAACCTCCAGCATGTACAACCATAGAAATGAAAAGTTGTACCCCATTTGTGTACAATAAATCAAAATGCATTGTATAAAATAAAAAAAATTGTTAAAAAAACAGACATTATTACCTCATGTGCCTGTATGACTGCATGACCGATGTTTTCCTGCAATATGTATAAACAGAAAAATGGGAGATTACACTGTATTTATGTATAATCTATCAAAATGTATAAATTCATTCTACTGTCATGTACAACCAGAACAAATAAAATTTAAAAAATTTAAAAAGAATGGTTTAACATATGCAAAACAATAAGTGTGATATACTACACTAAGAGAATGAAGGCTAAAAATCACAGGATCATCTCAATAGAGGCAGAAAAGCATTTGATAAAGTTCAATATCATTTCATCATAAAAGAAAAAACTTTCAACAAAATAGCAGGAATGGATCTTCCCATAATAAAGAACATATGTAACAAGTCACAGCTAATTTACTCTTAGTGGTGAAAAGCTCAAAACTTTTTCTCTCAGGACAGGAACACGACAAGGACTTTCACTCTTACCATTTCTAGTCTATGTGTATTGGAAGACCTTGGCAAAACACTGAGGAAAGAAATAGTAAAAAAAATCATCCAAACAGGAAAGAAAGAAAGAAAATATCTTTGTGTGTAGATTGCATGATATTATAAATGGAGAGCTCTAAAGACTTTATCAAAAGACATAAAATTAATAAACAAATTCAACAAAGTTGTAGGATACAAAGTTAATGTAAAAAACATGTAGGTTTGCATACACTAACAATGAAATATCCAAGAAATGGGATTAAGAAAATAATTCCATTTCAATTTGATCAAAATTTAATTTAAATGTACATTTAAAGCTAAAACATTAATAAAAGAAATCAAAGATACAGAAAAAATGGTATCCATATTTAGGAATTAGAAATATTTAGAATTAGAACTTTTCTAGACTGTCTATGGAACATTCTACTGATTCAATGCGATCACTATCAAAATTTCAATGGCATTTTTCACAAAATAGAAAAATTACTCTTAAAATTTCTCTGGCACTTAAAAGTCTTTAAGTTGGTAAAGGAATATTAAGAAGGAAGAAAAGAAAGGAAGGAGGCCTCAAAGTTTCTGATTTCAACTTATATTATGAAGATAGTTATCAAACAGTATGGAATTGATACATAGAGACAAAAGGACTAAAATGGAAAATCCAGAAATAATCAAATACCACGGTCAACTAATTCCAGCAAATTACCATGAATATACAATGTGGAAAGGATAGCTTTTTCAATATGTGTTGTTGGGAAAACTATATATCCACATGTGAAAAAAAAATGTATATTTGTAACATACACAATAACCAACTCAAAATGAATTAAAGACTTAAATAAATCTGAAAGAGTAAAACCCTAGAAGAAACCACTGGGAAAATCCTTCAGTACATTGTAATGTGTAAGGATTTTTTGGGATAAGACCCCAAAACACAGGAAACAAAAATAAAAAATAAACAAATGATATTATAAGTCAATTAAAAACTTCCTCAAGAATGGGAACAAGATTAAGACCGTAAAGAGACAACCTACAGAATAGGAGACAATATAGGGAAACTATTTCTGATAAGATGTTAATATCCAGAATGCAAAATATTCTTAGCAAAAAATAAAAGCATAAAAATGGGCAATAAACCTAAATAGACATTTCTCAAAGAACATGTACAAATGGCCACAGGCATAGGGAAAAGAATGTTCAATACCACTAATCATTAGGGAAATTGAAATCAGAACCACAATGAGATGCTATCTTACCCCAGTAAGAATGTCTATTATCAAAAAGACTACAGAGAGCAAGGGCTGGTTAAAAATGTGAAGAAAGGGGAACCCTTACACACAGTTGTGAGAATGTAAATTGGCAAGGTCATTATGGAAAAAAGTAAGGAGTTTCCTCACAAAATGGGAAAAAAGAAGTACCATATGATCCAGCAATCCCAGTTCAGAATACACATCCAAAGGAAATGAAAGCAGTATGTCTAAGAGTTATCTGCACACCCAGGGTCATTGCAGCACTATTTGTAATAGCCAAGAAAATGAAACAATTCAATTGTCCATCAACTGATAAATATATAAAGAAAATGTGGTATATATACACAATGAAATACTACTCAGTCATAAAAATGATTGGAATCCTTCAACTTGCAACAACACAGATGTAACTGCATAATCTCACTCACATGTGGACTCTAAAAAAGTTGTTCACATGGAAGTTGACAGCAGAATGCTGGAGAATAGAGGCTTGGTAGAGTAGGATGGAGGGAGGATTGGGAAGTGATTGATCAATGGCTAATAACTTATAGTCAAGCAAGAGTAAAACTTCTAATGGGCTATGATACCGTGGAATGACTCTGTATGTGATAATGTACTTTTTATTTCAAAAAGTTAGAAAAAAGGAGTTTGAATGTTCTCACCATTAAAAAAAAATGAAAAATATGTGGGGAGATAAATGTGTTTAACCTGATGTAAACATCACACAACATATGCAGGTATTGAAATATCACATCATATCCCATAAGAATGTATAATTTTTATACTGTTATGTATGTTAAAAATACACTTGAATTTAATAAATAAATAAAATGGATCAAGATCCTGAATGGATATATTTTCCAAGAAGACATAAAAATGGGCTAAAATTACATGAAAATGTTTTCAACAGTATTAATTACCAGGGAAATGCAAATCAAAACTGCCATGAAGTATCACCTTACATCAGTTATGATAGCTATCATCAATATGTCAAAAGAAGGTAACTGTTGCTATGGATGTGGAGTACAGGAAGCGCTTACACATGGTTAGTGTAAATGTAAATTGGTATAGACATATGGAAAATTATGAGAGATACCTCAAAGATAGATAGGACTTCTATAAGATCCAGCAATCCCGCTGCAGAGTGCATGTCCACAGAAGAGCAATCACAGTTACAATGCTATATACACATTCCCATATTCACTGCATTATTCACAGTATTCAAGATATGGGCATCCCCTAAGTGTTCATCAGCAGAGGTATGAATAGGAACCTGGTACACACGCACAGTGGATGCAGCAGCCTCTGAGTGTCTGGGTGGCTGGGCACTTTCAAACAACTTTCCAGGCCCCCTTGTGCAAGAGGGGTGCCCCACTGATGTCTTTCAAGAGAATTTTCACCTCTACTCCCTAGAGCTTGAGGTGGGTGTGGTTTTGCCAGTTCCTGAGATGCCCTCAAGCCATCTTTCTTATAGTCTCTAGGCAAAGTCTTTATCATTTCTTTAGAGGCAGTAATGTCTTTATTAACAACTGCAGCTACCTTAGCCCTAGTTTTACTGAGGCCTTTCAAGTTCACTTTTTCTAAATGTTTCTGCTGTACTTTCTGCTCCTGAGTATCACAATAAATTTGGCTAAAAGCTGCCAGCAATACCCATGCCACTTCCTGAATGCTATGTTGCCTAGACATTTCTTCTGACAGATTAAGAAGTCCATTGCTTCTAAAATCAGCCTCATAGAAAGTCTCTGGACATGGGCAAAATGCAGAAAACTTAGCCAGAACATAACACAAATGGCCTGTATCCAACTTCCAATAGAATCCTTCTTTTCTGAATCCTCTTGAGCCCTGTCTCTCCTGACCACAGTCCTATTGCCATTCTGGTCTTCTGAACTCTGACCAGAATTGACCATTAATCTCACTTACAACAATCTAAGGCATTTCCAACTTGTACTGCTAAGCATCTCAAAATTCCTCCCACCAATTCCAGGAAGTTCCAAAAGCTTCTGAACCACATGGTCAGGTTAGTCATAGAAAGGACCCCACTCTCTTTACCAATTTCTGTTTTAGTCAGCTTTTTCATTGCTGTGACTAAATGATCTGACCAGCACAATTATAGAGGAGGAAAGGTTTGTTTGAGGGCTCACGGTTTCAAAGGTCTTAGTCCATAGAAAGCTGGCTGCGTTCTGTGGGGTTCAAGATGAGGCAGAACATCATGCAGAAGAGGGTCGCAGAGAGAAGCATCATCAGGAAGCAAAGAGAGACTCCACTCTCCAGATACAAAATACATACCCCATAGCCATGCCCCAATTCCCACCTCCTCCAGCCACACCCTAGTACTTCAATTAATACAACCAGGGATTAATTCACTGATTGGGTTAAGAATCTTACAACCCAATCGTTTCTCCTCTTAACCTTCCTGCCTTGTCTCACACGTGAGCTTTTAGGGGACACCTCACATCCAAACCATAACAGTGGAATATTGTTCTCCACAACAGGAAATTCTGACATTTGCCACATGGATGGACCTGGAGGACCTTAAGTGAAAGTGCCAGACACAGAAAGACAACTACTCAATGATCTAACCTACATTGTGGAATTCAAAAAGGTGGACTCATAGCAACACCCCAGACCCAGCGTGTGGCAGTGGGGGTAAGCGGATATGCTACTCAAGTGGAGACACTGCTTATTAGAAGGTGAATAAATTCTGAAGACTTAATGTACAGCACGGTAACTATAATTAATATCAGTCTATTTTATATTTGAAATTTGCCATGAGAGTAGATCTTAATGTTCTCACTGTAAGGAAAAAGTTATATGAGTAACAGATATGTCAATGAACTTCATTGTGTTAATAATTTCACAATGAATGTATTTATCAAAACATCAAATTCATAGATCTTCAAGATATGTATTTTATTTATCATTATGTATTTCTCAATAAAGCTGGATAAAAAGATATTTAATATGACTAACTGTCCAAAAAGAGTGTAAGATTGTGATGACATGTTTTATCTTCTAGATGAGCCCAAAAGAATCAGTCAATGCCTCTCTTGAGAACAAACAGAAGCTTATAAGAACCAAGTTAAGTGTTTTTATATTTGTTGATCTAGTGGAAATAAAATCGCTCACCTATTCTGAAAAAGGAAACTTTTATTCCATTTTAAAAGTGTTTTTTGAATGTCATATATCTCTGAGAAGGCACTGAAACATACAGTCACATCTCCAGTAAATTTATCATACAAATTTGAATTCAGATTTGGGAATATACAATAAAACCACAAAATAATCAGACCTACTATGATAATTTTTTTTTATATAGCAAGTGTGTGCTAGTCTTCTGTCCTCAGTCTAGCTTTAGTTATCATCTTAAGCTAAAGTTCTTAGTTGCTCAGCAGGAAGTAAATATTAACTGGAAGGAATGGCTTAGATAAGGAGAGAAACAAACATAGGTAACTAACCTCTGGAAGCAATGGAAGGCCAAAGGGGGTCCCATAGCAACATTAATCTATCCAAATGTGTCCTTTGTATGTCTAGAAATATAGGAAATTAATGAAGAGATGCATGGACTCACTGACACTGTCCAATAAGCTCCAGGAAACCAGAAACTTCACTATTAATATTTAAATTGAAACCTGCAATTACCACCAGGTGGCACCACATTGCATTTGGGACTTGCATGGATTTGAACCTCTCCCAACATGGAAGGTGCCCTCACTATTACACAGCAGCATCCTAAAAATTATGTTAAGCACTCTACCAATGTTCTGTCTAGTTTAGAGAATTGGATTTTCAGACTTCTTTCAGTGTGGAGTTCTATCATCTGTGTCAAAAAAACACGTTCTCAGCTTCCGTAAGTTTTACATCTTGCCAAGTCAATATCCTTTAAAGACAAAGGTTTTTAGGTTATCTAGGGAAACTGCATACACTACCAACACACTCTGAAAGTCACCTGAAAATTTACCCCAGTGGTGGTAATAGATTATTAGGGTCAACCTGTCCACAGAGGAAAAGTTAGGAAAACAAGCAAATTTCAAAAAGAACAAAACAAACAGAAACAACAACAAAAAAAGTGCCAACTGAACCACCTTATTTTTAGAAATATAGGAGAAAATGAGAATCCAGGAGAAAATGAAGACATTTTCTGACCTTTAAGAGAGTTGTGCTAACTGTGTGGAAAACAAAGTCCATCACAAACCACAAGTAACACAGGTGAAATTTGGGTTGGGAAGACAAACAAAATCAGACCAATATTGAAGAGGACCCCAAATCTAATGTAAGCCCTGGATGAGTTCTTCTTGTTTGGGGAGCTTTAGATGGAAGGGAGCTGCAGTAATCCCCCAAATTTCATACTTTTCTGGCTGCAAAAAAGCAAAAACACATGAAACAGGGAATGAAGGGTTCTATCAGGGCTTTTTGTGAATCAGGGCATGTTTCAGAAAGGAGAGAGATTCATAAAGAGAGAAAGATAAAATATGTCTGATGTCTGTGCATAAATTCTGTTCATGATTCTGTCTTATCTTTGAAGCATGCCTTTACTGAGTGGCCTCAAAATAATTTGGGCTAAGATTTGATATTAAGTACATTTCAGACACAGCAGACTTGTTTTTTGCTGTGGTTGAGTCTAACTCTGTTAGAAGAGCAAATATCAACCTCCTTCAGGAGACTGTAACACTTTTCAGAGTCTTCACAACTAAATCTTGACAGTGTCCAGGATATCATGGTCAACTTTACACAAATAAATTAAAAATTTTTTAGAACTGCAAAAATTCCCAGGAAAACATTTTCTACTTAGATATCAGTAATTATTTACATTTATAGTTATACTAAGATGGAAGCAAGGGCATTAAAGAATAGAAGAAGGAAAAGCAAGAGGGACCCAAGAAACATACCCCTGTATATATGGAGACTACCTGTGTAACCAAGTATCATAGCAGATAGAGGGGAAAAATAAACTGAGTACCCATCTCACACAGAAGTCATTTTGTATACTTACAAGCCTAACTGTGAAATAAAGATCTATTAAGTTTTTAAAGAATAGTGTACAAAAAGATGTTCATATTTGGGTAGGACGTTTCTTTTCATCAAGATAAAAATAAGCACTATGTAAGGGGAAAACTGATACATTCGATCATACTAAAATTAAGAATTTTGTTCCTCAAAAACTATAATATATGTAATATATACAATGTAATAATAATATAAAAATGCAAATTGAACATCTGTGGAATACTGATGCATACCCACCAGTTGGCAAGCACTTTTCAAATGTGACATTAATAGGTATTGTGGATAATATGAAGCAATTGGCTTTTTCATATACTATTGGTAGACATGAAATTTTCTCATCCAATATACTTGAGTTGATTTGAAATTTACCTTTTCTGTCTCTATTACAGAAATAACTAGAGTATTTTTTTAAAAATAGGTTTCTATTGAAAGCAAAATAACTTTTCATTAATAATAGACAGATAAAGAATTATGGCAATTTAGTTAAAGAATTGTTAGAAACCAGTTTTACATAAAATGTTATCTGTTAACTGGTGTTGGTACAAGAAATATTTTTTAATGGCCTATGAATATATAAGAAATTTGAACCAAAATTTAAAAAATGAATTATTTCACTTGGCATACTAGGTTTTGTTTACTTGTTTGTTTAGTTTAGCAAGACTCTTTCATTGAAGACACAGTGTGTTAATATACATTCTGTGTGCTCTGATGCATTCATGGATTGACAACGTGAGAATTGACTCCTTGGAGTAGCACAGCTATACATGAAGGAGAAGGAATGAACTAATATAAATACTATAGTATAATTTGAAAAATGTGTTTAAGCAAGAAAAAACCACCAGCAATTCAATATGTTTCCATGTACCTAGAGATCTACATAAGCAAAAATAATCTATATTAGTAAGAATGTCAAATTATAAATATGAAAATGATTACCATAAAAGTCAGGAAGTTGGTTTTTTATAAGGGGATGTGTTGTACACATAAACAAGGAAAAAAATTAATCAGTGGGGCACTTTGGAGTGCCAATTCTATAGATTGAGTTGGTTGGTGCTTACATGGATGTATATTTCCCAATCATTTCTATACTACCTTAATGTGTGTGTGAATATCTCACATTACACAAAACAAAAGTGAAGCAATTGGTTGGGAGCTGGAGTTGTGGCTCAGTGGTAGAGTGCTTGCCTGTTGTGTGTGAGGTACCGGGTTGAATTCTTGGCACTGCATACAAATAAATAAAATATAGGTCCATTGGCAACTAAAAAATAGTAAAAAAAAAAAAAAGTGAAGAAATCATCTACATGTTAGTTCCAAAAAGAAAAAGTATTTTAGGTCAGAGAATAAAACTACAAACAGTACACTTTTAATTAAAAGAGAAAAAATCAGTTAACTGAACAGTATTGAATATGTGGAGATATATATATATACATATATATATATACACACATATATATATTCAGTTATTTATGCGCATGCACACACACACACACACACACATACACACACATACACACACAGAGGCAGTCCCAACATTAGTCTGGGATGAAGAATCTAAACTGAAAGAGGATTTGCAACTGCTGTCCCAGGAATATCTGCCATGTAGCTGCTGAAAGTAGTGAGGGCTTAGAGACATGTAAGGTGATATAAGGCAGTTACAGAAAATAATAAAAATATGATATTAGGAGACTTCAGGAGTTATGAGGGGAAATCTTAGCTAAATAATTGCATGTGATGTAAAAATGGAAGGAAAGAAGGAAGCGGGGAAGGAAGGCAGGCCACAACCACAAAAGGAAATGTCTTCAGGGAGAGAAAAGGAAATAAATATAGAAAAGTTGCCTATGAAGAAATAAAATCTAGGTTACAGAGAACAAAATGAAGACGTGGATGGAATGTAATGAGAATGATGAGTGAATGTGAATGAAATTAATCCTCCTGTCAGAAGAAGTGCACATTCCATGCATCAGTGTGGATGAGGTCAAGCCTCTCCAGTAGCAGCTTCTAGTGGTCTGAAGAAATGCTAACTGAAAAGAGATGGTGCATGGCCCTCTGCTTGTACCATAAAATGGGGAGATGGGAACAAAAATGACCACAATTGACTCTGATAGACACATCTGTTCAGAATGTAGTGGAGTGGGAAGCATGTAGCAGTTCATGATCTAGAACATTCCTGAAGTTCAGCTGAACATCTAATAGAAGGCCTGTGACTCCTCTTTCTCAGAAAAAAACCAAACCAAAACAAAATAAAACAAAACATGTAACAGCATGCGGTATGGAGGAGAGAGAAGACCAGTGGAATTCACTGGCCTTTATATGTCTGTCTGAAATGCCCTCTGTCCTCAGAGAGCAGAGGTTCATGGAGCAGTGCTGGGACACAGTTCATTAATAGTCTACAAGCAGAGAAGTATCAAAATATTACAAATTTTTATAGTGAGTGGACCATCCAGGTGAGTGACCAATATATTCCTGTTCAAGGAGTATGATTGAAAGTGTGATCAGTCGTAGGTCACAGTAGGAACATGATGTAACTTGATTTTACAAGTGTTGGTTGTCATGTAATCTATCATAACTGACAGTGTGACTTTCAAATTTACAATCATTTAAAATTTTCATCAAGGCTGTATTTTTTTTTTTACAAAAAATGTGGTTTAACATTACTGTCTACATTAGGGAAGTAAACATTGTAGTCTTCATTTTTAACCTTAATTTTCATATAGTGAAAACAGTTTCAGCTTTGAGAATGCAGCAGCAGGGGTAAACCAAATGATGACAGTAAAAATTATTGGGTAGAAATGGAGATCAAATAAGTTCATGCCATTTTACTTAAAAGTATCATCTCATATTTTAATAATTGATGATAATATGGTAAAATAGCATTGTATTATTTGTGAGGATATAATAACTTATGAGGCAGTTAACTTTCAAAACTTCAATGACATTAACATAAAAATCATAAAGAAATAAGTTTAAAACCAAGGAGCTATTTGAATGACAGATTATTAAATTAAAAAGTCAACAGAAGCAGATGTTCAATATTTTACATGTAAACATTAGTGTATTGCAGTCTTCTTATAAAGTACCACTTTGAGTTGCTAAGGCTGAAAAAAAACATAAGCAATTGCAAAGACATCAGTAATGCACTGCCTCAAACATATTTGCCTGGAAATGATCAGTGACTTAGCTACAAAGAAGATAACTCAATTTTCAGTGATACACCATATCTGAAAATATTCAGGTACTTAGGACTAATTAGGAGATCAAATAAAACTAGTCAAATATTTGTCAATGTAACTTGATACATGCACAAATATTGTGAAATGACTTTTTTTTAAAACTAAATGGATAATTTAACTGTAAAGATTTTATAATGGGAGGTTTGGGGTTTTTTGCTGCTTTTTTAAAGAAACCCAAAGAGTTGTACCACAAAACTATGATTCCATGGATTTCTCAAAAATGCAGTGGGGAAGTTAAATTTGGGGTACAGGTGTATTCCTGTAATGTAGTTACAGTATCAGTAAAGCCTTCTGGAGTATTCTTTTCTTTTTTCTTTTTTTGTTATTTGAACCCAGGGGTACTTAACCAATGAGGCATTTCTTTAGCTCTTTTTTATATTTTATTTAGAGACAGAGTCTCCTGGAGTTGCTTACGATCTCTCTAAATTGTTGATGCTGGCTTTGATCTCATGATCCTCCTGCCTCAGCCTCCCCATCTACTGACATTACTTGTGCACCACTGAGCCTGGCCTGGAGTAGTCAGTCTAATTTAGGAGCTTACATGAGAATGTAAAGCAACACAATATTTTTTTTTTCATCAAAAAAGTAATGTCTCCTGGCATGGCAGCTCACACCTCTAATCCGAGCAACTCAGGAGGCTGAGGCAGGAGGATCACAAGTTCAAAATCAGCCTCAGCAACTTAGTGAGGCTCTAAGCAATTTAGTGAGACTCCTGTCTCAAAATAAAGAATAAAAATGGGCTAAGGATGTAGCTCAGTGGATAAGAGTCCCTGAGTTCAATTCCCAGAACAACAATAACAACAAAAAAGTAATGTTAAAATTATTTTAACTGAAAAGTGTGTTTAGTGATGTAGAAAAATTATAAACCATGTAAAGACTAATAGATTAAATTTGATATTTTTTAAAAAGTGGTAAAAATTTATTTTAAATAACATTGCAGGCTAAAGATTTCAGATTATCGAAGGTAAAGATTCTGTCAAGAAATCAATGTGTGGGCTCAGGAAGAATGGAGTTATTTTGTTTTAGGTAGAGTGGAGTGAAGGGAGGGGAAAGGGTAAGGGGATAGGAAGGATAGTAGAATGAAACAGACATTATTACCTCATGACTGATGTGATCCTACAATATGTACAATCAGAAAAATGAGAAATTATACTCCATTTATGTTTGATCTATCAATATGTATAAATGCCTTCTATTGTCATGCCAACTAATTAGAAAAAATAAAATATTAATAAAAAAGAAAGCAATGTATGTACTTAGAAAAGATCTCATTGTGGTTTGTCAACTGAGAAACCAATTTGATCCTGACTCTGAGAATGTGAACAGAACAGGTAGACTTACTTATTTGTCTCATACCTTTGTTTTAATAATTCTACTGCTTATGCAAAAGTGGGATGCAATGTTGTTTCATTGGTAGAAAAAGTCAAAGAACAAAACTGAAAATAAGAAATTGGAAGCTTCCTACAGATGGTATTGACATGTTCCAAATCTTAACAGTCATTCAAAGTTAGATCATTCCATCGTTGCACATCTGTCAAATTTATCATGGAACACCTAAGAAAAATTTTTAAATACTTTGAAATTTTTTGCAAAAAGAGCCTGTTGCTGGGAAATCAATGAATTCAAAAACCACCTAATGTATTAAACAGTAATAGAAACTAAACCATAATGTACAGCATAAGTTATTGAAATTAATATTGATGGACTAAAGACATTTTTTAAAAACATACAACATCACTTGCTTCATTTTGAATAAACATGTAAAACAATTATCCTAAGCTTGCTGAAATTGCTTTAAAATCTCTTCTTCCCAGAATAGTGCTTCCAGGAATAGAAGCTCAGTAAGATGGGTTTCTCTACTCTGAATACTATTAAAACAAGACATAAAAACAACTGAGCTCTGCATAATCCCTTATGAGTGGCATTGCTGTCCAGCTGGCCTAGATGAGAGAAGTTGACAGGCAAGATGAGAGGTTGGCTCATTTTTCACATAAAAACTTTAAATGTTGATAGAATTAATGTCCATTCAGTGTACATGTTAGCATCTAATGTGAGGGAAATTGATCACAAAATCCCCTCCAGTCTCAGCATCTTCTAAGGGAAAATTTTGCAAGTCAAAAGCTGAAAATCTGAAGGGGGTGGGGTACTTATTTCTTCAAAGTAGCAATTGGTATAGGTCTTGTCTAGGGATTCTATAAACTTTCTCCTCTCAGCTCTATTTATCTATCTATCTAATACCACAATTTTGGTTAGTATCCTTATGCCATTAACAGATTCCCATCCTTATTATCAAAAGCAACATTGTGTGTTCAATTTATCACATTGTGAAATATAATATGCATGCTAGCCTGATCTCCATAGCATTGCTGCATCACATGGAAAATCATTCTGCACTTACCAATGACCACAGAAATGGTCATAAGATCACAATGTATGTGACCTCCTCTGCACTTAAGCACAGAATTTCTGATACAGGCTCTCTATACTCTGCTCCATTTGCAAGAGTTCTAGTCAACTTCAATTAATGTGAGTAACACAAAGACTTTAAGACACCCCCTCCAGTTAAATAAGAAACCTAACAGTTTTCCAGAGCATGCAGAATTAATCACACGTAATAATTATACAGAGTGATAACAAACTTATTATGAAACATATACACACCATTTAACAAACAGTGGCAGAAACTTCTAGGAAGGTTGAAAATAAGCATTAATTGGTGATAAGGGGGAAGGAAAGCATACCCAGAAATATGTTTTCATTATCAGTATTGAAATATTTTCTATCTAAAGATTTCAAAGCTCTGTTTCTTCTGAATCCACACTCACCCCTCATGTCAGTAATGATCTACCGAAAAAACACTTGGCCCTGAGAATAGCCTGTTTGTTGGCACATGGCACAGATTACTTAGTATCTTGTTTTTCATTTTCAATTCTATGCTTTTAAACACTTCTTGATGCCAAAGGTGTCAAGAAGAAGAATCCAGAGAAGAAACTTCTAACACCACAGAACATAATCCTATTTAATAGTGTGCTTCTATTCCCAAAAAACTATGTCCACTGTACCAAAAAGTATCACACAGCAAAGGGATTTTTATGGTTAACTTACATGTGATGACTAAAGAAAAATTCTTCTTATATTTGACTTGTTCAGTTTAAAACACCAACACCAAACCAATAGGACAGACACATTGTTTTTCAACAATCCTGTTTCTGTGAAATTAGTCTCTTGGGCACTTCGTAGTTTATATTGTCCCTCATGTACATGAAGTGATAGCCTTTTACATAAATGCTAGATTTTCTCTGCATGGCAATTAATTCACTACCCCAGTCCTACCACCCCCCAAAATAAACACATTTACACATTGCTGGTGTTCATCTAAATCATGACCTCTGAATATTCCTTCCCTGATGGACTGGTGGATGTCCTGGGAGTTATCACTCCCTCTTGGTTCCAGTAGTAGCTGGAATGTGGTCACATCTTATTTATTCTGTTTACTTGAGAAGCAATCTGTGCCCCTGCGTAAACCAGAAAACGTCGATTGTATCATTCTCTGAGAAGGAATTTCTCCACCAATACTCTGCAAGCTTCAATAGTTCAAGGAAAAAATTAAATTATATGCAATGATCATGCCATCCTACAAAATATTCCATTACTTTCAAATTTTAGAATATAGTGGTGAGGACTCTTATCTGGTAAGCAAGCATTTTAGGTTATCTGTAGCTAACTAGCTACATTTTTTGAGGCATGTTAATCATCCACTATAATTATCAGTTTTCCTCCCTGGAAAATGATGAAAACACTCAGATAATGTATGTAAGTGATTCAAGTGAGATGTATGACAAAAGAGGGTATGGGCATTTTGATAAACTGTTGGGCATAAGTCCAGCCTAAGGGTGATTAATTAAAAATAATAATAATAGCCTGTTAGTCAAACAACACATATTTGATTTAGCTTGGAGGGATAGGGTCTTAGTTTGCAACCTGTGTTTTTAACAATCTTTTTAGCACTTTCCAATGCAAACTCCCTTGATTCTACAAAAATATTCCACATCAATATTCAAACTAATTTAGTACTATGAAACCAAAAGCAAATACATCGTACAGAAGAAAAGCAATAGAAATCGAATAGGAAGTTTGTGTCATTTCCTTATGGCTTATAGCCTATGTAGAATTTATATTTTTCCAAATTTTATAATAAATTATAACCTGAACAGAAGAGGAAGCACCAATATGAAATTTTTCAATTAACAGTGCAAATTTACACCATTAGAAACACACCACCATATTGCATGATGAACCTCCTCACCCATTTTCCTTTTTCTGTAATGAGATTTTACTTAGTCTGTTTTCTGGCTCTGTATGCAGGAATCATTAAATGCATAAGAGGCTCATATAGCTGTATTTTAACTCCTTGTCAAATATTTACACATCATGGGTACAGTCTTGCAAAGGAGTTGTGATTAGTTGCCAAGGAAAATCAAGGATCAAATGCAATTGTTAGTATTTGAAGATTCTTCTGTTTATTTCTACATATACAAAGGATAAACACTGTCAGTTCAAAGTCATCTCTAAAGTATATATAATTTTCAAAGATGATAGTTTTCCAAAGTTTTTCATTGTTCAAAACACATGGCAAAATGCTAGAATTTCAGCCAGCTCTTAGGGGTTAATAGTTCCATGTGTGAAGAATCTAGTAACTGCCTTGCCCTCTGGCCACTTTGAAACTAATTAGAAACTTCCATTAAAGACTTTAAAATTCTAATGAAGACATACAAGTAAAGAAAATAAACCTAAACAGAAGAAATGAAATCCCAGTGTCAAAGAGAAAACTTTGAATTTTCATATTTTGAATAAACAGGAAAACAGAAACAAACTTGAATTTGAGAAAGGATAATTGAAGAACAGTAGGAGGAACACAAGCTACTATAAGATGCTGTTTTGAGTGATGTTCAGAAGATTTTCATTGGAAGCAGCCATTTGTCTCAATCAACTGAGAAATATTTATTAGCATTGCCTTTCATGCCAAAAATTTTCCCCTCCTTCCTACTGATAAGATGAGGAACCTAATCCCATCTTCAGATGATTTCAAGTTGTATGGGAAATACCACTTCCTCTGTGAATTTGGACCAAGGTAGGAGTAGGGAAACTACTGTCCTTGAAATATGTGTTGTGGAATGTTGTTTTACCAGATTGAATGTAGTATTTGCCTGTGGTTGCTACTTTATTCCTTTATTCACTGCCATCTCCTTCTTCCTCCTTCAGTTTCTTCTTCAGCCTCCCTTTTCCTCCTCTCTTTCGCTCTCTCTCTCTCTCTTTTTTTTCCCCCTGCTTCATCATTGGACATGTTTTGTTGCATGGGGGTTAAACACTTTTAAGGCTTTCCCAAAATACACTAAGGAGCCCAGCACCTTCTGTCAGTTAACCACAAGAAACGCAGAAACAAAAAATTCATAAAAATATAAGCAAACAGGAAATGATAGTTATGTGATATTTGCTGGATTTGATGAATATTTAGGTTGGATGGTACAATAGAGTTCAGGACCAAGAGTTAAGAGACTTAGGGTCTCTTCCTTTATCGACTACAAATTAGCTATAACACTTTAAAAAAAAATGATTTTTCCCACCTTAAAGCTGGAAGAAAGTAAAACAGAATGTGGAAAATATAAAGAGAAATGCCTATTATTTACTACAGGAACCACATATAGGTAAAGATTTCATTCTTTCTGCTGGGATTAGGAAGAACGCATTGGCATTTGTACTAGGCCTTGAAATTTATAATGAATTCTAATAATCAGGAAATTGATAAA
Source organism: Glaucomys volans (assembly GCA_020662805.1). Taxonomy (NCBI): domain Eukaryota; kingdom Metazoa; phylum Chordata; class Mammalia; order Rodentia; family Sciuridae; genus Glaucomys; species Glaucomys volans. The sequence continues at coordinate 580,692 of JAJEJO010005125.1, read as the reverse complement.
AGAAGGGAGAAAGAGAAACAGTTCAAACTAAATTCACAATATCAGTCAGGAAAATATATGTTATTACTACACAATGGAGAAAGCATAGAGTGCTGTCAAAATTTATTATATTTATTACTGTTTTGTTTACTAATGCAATGGTCTTTCAATTGATATTACATTTTCTTGAAAATTTAAAAATTCAGTGTAATCCATGTAGTGTCACCAACATGAAATTAAGTATATTTCCTTCATAAATTTGAGTGGTCCTTAATTTTTATGTTCTTAAAGTTGTAATGTTCTTTGCTGAATGATCTTTCAATCAACATTTAATGGACAGGATTTTGTGTGTGTGTCTGTGTGTGTGTGTGTGTGTGTGTGCTGGGGATTGAACCCAGGGCAAGGCAAGCACTCTACCAACTGAGCTATATGCTTAGTCCAATGGAAAGGATTTAAATGAGTTAATTTTTTATCGTCTCTTTATTATTGCTGTATTTGTCAAATTCTTTGTTATTATTGTGAGGTTTTACATCACCAATTAAGCAAAATGGATCACTGATTTAAAACGGTTAATTGAAACCAAAAAGTTGGGAGGGAAAAGGTGATTTTCAGAGGAGATACCACCAATACCAAAAAGTTGGAAGGGAGGAGCTGATTATAAGAAAAGATACCACGAATATGACCCTGATATTAGCATATAATTGAAATCTGTTTGGTGCTAGATTAAGTAACTCTTACAAAGAGGATTATTTCCTAAGAACCTAGAATAGAAAACTGAAGAAAGGAAGCATGATGGCATTTGTGGGAGAAATCACGTTTTATTGGAACATCAGTCCTCCAGCCCTCTGTCTTGTCAACTGGGAAACTTTGCTTGCCTTCTCTGTTAGAAAACAGGAGCTGATGTGTTTCCCTGCTTTCAATGGCCCCTCACAAATTTGCAACAAAATTAAAGATGAATTATTCTAGGAGGAAACAGAATGCAACATTGGAAAAACTTGGAGTATCATATGAACTTTTCATTAGATAATGCATAAATTCAATAAAATGCAATAGATACCTTGCTTCATAACTGGGGGAAGACACTGAGATCCAGAGTGTGAAATCTTCAGGTTACATAGAAGCCTGCAGCAAAAGGACTGATCTGTTCATCACTAAAATCATGCTGTAAGAAAAGGAATAATTCATTTAGAACAAGGCAATTATTTTTAGTCATCACATAGATTTCAAAGAGTATATCAGGCTTCTGAAGTATATGACAAGAAAGGGCAAGTTAAGTCCATAAAAGATGACCTGAATAACAATTCCTACCTTGCTCTATTTGCAGAGGTCAGCTGCCATTCAACAACACACCTAAATATTTTCATTCTATGTTGAATAGAGTTTTTACAGCTGAAACTATGTACAACCTTGTTATTATGCATAACTGCACAATCCTGAAATAATCATATACACTACTTTGGGCTGGGAATATGTTGATTTTTCATATAGCATTCAAGGGGAACATAGAATAAGGGAGGAGACATAATTATATCTCTTTAAGGCACTGAAAATGAAAGAGGAAAAAAAAAAAACCTCTCTGATTCCAAGAAGAATGCTCCAATAGATAAAATGAACATCTTGAATACCATGAAATGATTACCTACTGGACGTTGTGTGAACGATTTTCCACTTGAAGATAAGTTATCAGCATTACCTAGGACACTAGTACAAATGGCAATCAATTTTTTAAAATTGTTTTACTTAAATTTTTTTCATACATGTATATAGGGTAATAATATCTGTCTCATTCTGCTGTCCTTCACATCCCCATGGCCCCACCTCTCCCCTCACTCCCCTCTGCATGATCCAAAATTCCTTCATTTTTCGCCCCACTATGGATCAGCATCTGCTTATCAGAGAAAACATTCGGCTTTTAGATATTTGGGACTGGCTTATTTCACTCTGCATGATATTATCTAGTTCCATCCATGTACCTGCAAATGCCAGAATTTCATTCTTCTCTAAGGCTGCAATCAATTTTTTTTAAAATTTACTTCTACCTAATGATGTCCTTCATCCACTGGGAAAAATAAATTAGTATGCATTACTGTAAGTGACTCTACAGTACATGGAGAGATGTCATCTAGTATTAAATGATAATAAATAGTATACTCAGTTCATTGTTTACTTCTAGTTTTGAGTACTGTGAAAAGTTCTCCACATTCTAAAAGCATTGCACTGTTCAGTTTAACCAGACAAAAAATCAGCTAAGAGACAAATTATTCTTAATATATTCATTTTACATCAATTACATGTTTATGTGATTTTTAACATTGGACTTTTTCCATCACCAAATCTTAAAAAGTGAAAATTATATGTCACTTGAGTTAGTATTTATTCCTGGATGGAAAGTGTTTTTTTTTTTTTTTTTTTGTGAGAAGTCCATACTTATCCAAAAGTGAAAAATAATTTGACCAAGACACATGTAATTGTTATATATCTCTACCACTCTCTTGATTATTTTCTCCATTCTCACATAGATTGAGCTCTCACTGGTCTCATTAATATTTTGTTGTTTTATTTTGTTTGATGTGCCTGGCTGTTATGGTTTGGATATGAGGGGTCTCCCAAAAGCTCACATGTGAGACAATGCAAGAAGATTCAGAGGAGAAATGATTGGGTTGTAAGAGTCTTAATCCAATCAGCGATTTAATCCCCTGATAGGGATGAATTGAGCGGTAACTGAATTGGTAGGGTGTGGCTGAAGGAGACTGGAATTGAGGCGTGGCTTTGGGGAATGTATGTTTTATTTGGAGAGTGGAGACTCTCTCTCTCTTTCTTTTTCTTTCTCTCTCTATTTCCTGATGATGAGAGCAGCTTTACTTCTGCCATATTCTTCCACCATGACGTTTTGCTGCAGCCCAAGTCCCAAGGAATGGAGTCATGCTTCTATGGACTAAGTCCTTGAAACTGTGAGCCCTCAAATAAACCTTTCCTCCTCTACAATTGTGCTGGTCAGATCACTTAGTGACAACAGAGGAATAGCTGACTAAAACACACTGGCCCTAAGTTACTCCAGCTGTTCTCTTTCCCTAGAATACTCTTAGAACTCTACGTATCTACTTGCCCAAATCCCTTTCCTCTGTGACCTGCACAGGGGTTAATTCTGGTTCCTGGACCAGGTACTAAGGGGATAGATAAAAAACAGACACACAAATAGAGAAAAAGCTGGGTCTTGGTGGTTGACTACAACCCTGGTAGGGAGGTAGTAACACATGACGAGCTCAGCCCATTTATTATATAGGTATACACATCAAAAAGATTTATTGTGAAAAAGTTCCCTCAAACTAAGCAGAACGAAGGTCTTAAGTATAAGCAGCCCAATTACAAAGATCAGTTTGCACCCATAACTTTCTACCCCCAAGCTGCTGGAATCTGAACCACAAGGTCAAGAACTGTATAGCTCCATGGCTGGCAGAGATCTCCTACTGAACAGGACTTCGGGCAGTCTCAACAGGTGCCTTTACACTGAGAGTGACCAAGAGTGGCATCATCACTGTCCCAGGACAGTTCAAGACCCATAATTCAGTTGCAGCTCCTGACACTTGTACCTGCAAGGCTCTCACACCTTCTCAGTGAGAACTACCTTGAATACCACATCCTCAACGATGAAGATCCTCAATGGTAAGGAGTTGGATCTGAGATTCTCAACTGGTTTGATTTATTTGAGTATCTAGGAAGTCTCTTAACAACTAATAGGGGTTCAATAAATATTTTTGCTCATGAAATGGACTAGTTATAAAAACATTATGATTATAACTTCAAGTTGCCTTTCAAAAAAAAAATTCTGAAAAAGAGAAAAGAAATCTACTGGATATGAATACTGACAAATGGCTCATGACATCAACAGGCCAAATTAAATATCATCATGAAATTTTGAAAACCAAATAATCTAATTCTTATGTTTAATAATTAATACTATTTATGAATATGGTGGTGCATAGCATCATGCTCTATTTTGAAAAGTTTGCATTATGATAAAATCTAGTTTTTAAAATTTTGGGGGTAAAATTGATGGGGTTTTTATGGTTGGGTTTTGGCCAAGTAGCTATTAAATGATTTGCTTTTAATTTTTTAAAAAAATCTTAGCATATTATAAGAAAGTTCCAAGAGATTGTGACAATGTCTGAGGTTAGACTGGATTATAGACACAAATGATTTCAAATAATAAATGAGATGAACGCCAGGGTTACACTGAGATGATTGATGAGAAGAATGTCACAGAAATTTATCAAACACCTGGTCTAATGCTGTAGGATGTCTTCTTATGCCATCTTGAACAAATAGGTGATCCTTCAATTCTTTCTTAACTGTGTTTGTATTATCGTATCATCCAAAGAGAAATACATATAATATAATATAATATAATATAATATAATATAATATAATTTGTATTTTTTCCCTCCCTGGGGATTGAACCCAGGGGTCCTTAACCACTTTCCTCATACCCAGCCTTTTTTATATTTTATTTTTAGATAGGGTCTTATTAAGTTGCTTAGGGATTCACTAAGTTACTTAGTGCCTCACTAAAGGCTGAGGCTGACTTTGAACTTGTGATCCTCCTCTTAGCCTCCTGAGTGCTGGGATTACAGACATGTGCCACTATACCCACTCATCTAAAGATATTTTGAATTGGCAATAAACAATAAAATACAAACTACTGACAATAAAAAACTAAATATGTTAGACTTAATTATGACAATAATGTTGGTATAGTTATATATACTATACATTAATGTATAGCATATTTACATATATTTATAGCTGGAAAAATGATACTTACAGATGCAGATATAGGTAAAGTCATTCTATGCCTGTGAACTCAGAATCTGGCAATAGTGAAAAGGGAAAACTAAGCAGAAGCCTACTACTAAAATATGTACCTGGCCTAGCCCCCAGTCTATTTCCATTCACACATTAGCTTAGATCCATTCTTTAGAAATTATCTTGTAAAATGCAGTCGTCACAAAATCCTGGCACAAAGGATGGATGATGATATTGAAGAGCTCAGCATGGTGGTCATTACAAGAAGTATGTGGAAGAAGGAACTGGAACATAAAGCAGAGTAACCATAGTCAAGATCCTGGGAGATAGATGGTGTGTGAAGGCATAGAAAAGATAAGATAACCTGAACCTCTGAAGGACTAGGTGAATGACACTCTAGGGTTTAAGGCCCCTGGTCCTGAGAATCACGGCACCATGGAGCCCAGAAAATGGGGTTGGTTTATATTTCTTGAGTCGTCATCATCTCAACATGTTTTCTTTTCCTTTTTTTAGAAGGAATGACAAAAACAACCCCTTAGCACAAAGTGAACAATCTGATCATGAAGAAATAGGCCCTGTGTTGTCAGCACATATGGGGTCTGCAGTTCTGGTAGCCCTGGTAAACAAAATAGTTTAAAATAGTCTTTTGCGTGACTGTTGCCTGAGAAGATAGTCCCTGACGTTAACCAAAAGAATGATGGAGTTTTAAAAATGGAGCAAGAAATAAACAATTATTCATTCCTGCTATGCACTTGGCACTCTCTTATTCTCCTTCAAGAGCTATCTTATTTCATCTTCCCAGGAAACATGTGTGGGAGATTTTGTGAAACCAATTACAGATGAGGCAACTGAGCCTCAGAGAGGTTAAGTCACTTTCCCAAAGTATATAAGTTTTTGCAAACTATAGTGATAATTAGTCAAATTTTCCCCTAGAGCCCCATGTTAAAAGACATACAACCTCTGTTGAAGTTTTACTGGATTCACGTTGTTTGAATCTAAGAATTGCACACAAATACACAAAAAGCATTTTTTTCTTATGCTTTAGCTTTTGGTTTATATTCATGTTCTCAAACAGACATTCATTGTTCATGGAGACTGTGCTATCTAATTTGTTTCACTCTCTCATTGTAACTGTCATTTTCTTTTTATGAACGTTCCATTTTAGTTTTATATAATCAACTATGCACTGTTCAGTTATTTAGGTTAGTACTGTTGATCCGCATCTCACACACAGTTCCATGAGGTCAAAAGCTGTGCCCATTTGCCTAATATATTCCCAATAAGGAGGAAGGAAAGAAGGAGGCAAGAGAGGGAGAGAAGAAGGAAGGAAAGAGGAAGAGAATGTATTAATCAGGGTTCTCTAGAGGAACAGAAGCAACAGGAAGTATGATTATAAAAGGGAATTTATTAGATTGGTGTACACAACCAGAAGCTGGGTAGTCCACAGTGACTTTCTGCAGCTGGAGAGCTGGAAGAACCAGCAACTGCACAGTCCAAAATGCGGAAGCCCCAGGACAAGAAAGATCAATGGGGCTACCCTAGTCTGAGACCAAGGTTTCTGGAAGCTACCTGTAGAATCACTGCAGAGTCCACATAGGGAAGAAGAGAGTCCAATATCCTCAGAGGATTGAAGCAGCAATCAAGAATCCATTCCAGAAGAGTGGAGCTTACATCTGCTTCCTTGTTCTTCCAACTTTTATTCCATCCTATTGGGCAGTGCTGCCCACACTTCCGGAGGGTCTCCAGTTCAGTTCACTATCCCATATTCCAATCGTTCCTAGACACGCCCTCATTGATACACCCAGATGTGCCTTAATCATCTGCATCTCTTAATCCCATCAAGTTGACAATTGAAATTAACCATTATAGGGAGGAAGGGAGGAAGGGGAGAGAAAGGCAAAGAGGGACAGGGGAAAGGAAAAGCCTCTGCTGGGAACATCAAGACCACATTCTAGGAAATAGCAGGTTGTTCTTCCATCATCAGCAAGTTTGTCTTCAGGGCAGGGGCTTCCCTCTCAGGGTAACTCAGTGACCCACTTGAGTTTAAGACCCTCATGATAGATTCTTACATTCTAAAGTGACAAGATTCACATGTATTGCCCTGAATACAATTTACTAAATACTGATCTTTTATTCAAAGTTCTCATAAATTCTAATTTTCATTCCTAAGTGGATTCTGCAAAAAAGGAAAAAAAAAAGAGCAATGAAAATTGAATTATCTCCGTGTGTTTTGTATCTTTTAGACTTCCTTTCTACAATATTGCATTAAATAATAATTAAAAGATTTGGAAGTCAAATTTCTTGGGTCCAAATTATAGCACTATTATTCACAAATGGAATTACTCTGGGTAAGTTCCTAAAGCCCTCCTTATCTCAGCTTTCTTTTATTTCATCAGTTAAGCTCCAAAGATCATAATAGTTCATCTCAATTAATGCCATACACCATTACGCAGCATACTGCAAATGTTCAATGAGATTTGCTTTTTGTATTGATTGCTTCAAAAAATAACACAAATAGAATAGGTGATAATTTGGAGAAATCTTGTGTAGCTTAGCTCCAATGAGCATAAAAATACCCTGATATTACTTTTCACTCTGTTGAGAGAATATTTGCCTCTATACTGACTTGTAGCATGAACTGCAGAAACATGGTAGGATCAGGAGTAAAAATAAACCAAAGCATAGAGATGCCTTTTTACCCCTTTCCTTCCTTCCTTAATCACTCCAAAACTACAAAGAGAACAAGAAAGATAAAAGAAAATTTGAATTTGTGTAAACTAGAAGACAACTTTAATCCTGAACCAACATTATCTAGTGAAACAATGAGAAAATGGAACGGAGTAAACAAAATAAGAAGAGTGGGAAAAAGTCAAATCCAAGAGTTTGGAAGGGAGGGAAAGCTTTCTTAGTTTATAGGTTTCTGAAGTCGTTTGAATTGATAGGGGAGATTATTCTGGATCTGGAAACTGAAACGAGTTATTTTAATTCAGACTAATGATACACTTCTCATACTGAATTGTCTTAACGGTATTGATAGTCAATCGAGCATCTGTGTATAGACTGTGTATTCTATGTCTCTGTATAGACCTAGGTCTACCTTTATGTCACTACTATGCTCTCTTGATTATTGTAGCTTTATAAAAATCATGAAGTGTAATATTCTGAAGACTTAATTTTATTATTTTTTTCTTTTTCAAAATTATGTTTCCTAAACTATACCCTTTGCCTTTTAGAATCATCTTGTCAATTTCTACCAAAAGGAAAAAAATTACAATGGGAAATGATATTGAAGATATACATCAATTACAGTGATAGTTTAATTAAATCTATAGACAATTTATATGTTAAATATTTTGATTCTTCCAATCTATGAACATGATATTGTGTTTTGGTCTCCTGTAATTTCTCTCAATAACCTAATGCAATTTTCAGTTTTGCATGAATTTTGTTAAGTTTATATTTTGCATATATTTTGGTATATTTATCCCTAAGTACTCAATAATTTTGTTGTTGAAGAGAATACTTTCAATTTCAATTTCAAATTTGTTTTTGGTATATAGAAATACATTAAATTATTAAAGTAAACTTATATCCTACAAACTCTCTAATATTAACTTTAGTATTTTAATTTTATACATTCCATAGACAATATAAATAACCATGTCATGTACATAGGCAATTCTATTGTCCACCAGTTTTACTTCTCTTTGTAAATTGTATATATATTTTTTCTCTCATTTTTTTGCCTTGATTAGAACTTCTTGCATATCGTTTGATTAGAGTAATGAACATTTTTTGCTTCTGATTTTAAAGGAGACTCATTCGGATTTTTGACATCAGATGTAGGTTCCTCATAAATTCCCTTTCTCAGGTTGGGAAATGTTCTTACAGTCTTCTTTTACTACAAGTGGTTACTATGAATGGGAGAAGAATTTTGTCAAATTCCATTTCATAACCTATTGAGATATTTACATGCTTCTTTTTGCTTGTTTTAATCTGTAAATATGGCAACATCGCTGACATTCAAATATTAAATCTACCTTGTACTTCTGAGGTAAACTCACACATTTAAGGTTTTATATTTTTGTTTACTGGGTTTCAGTATATTTCTTAAGCATACTGTTCACTTCTGTTTTGTCACCCAGAGGACAGTTTCTTGCAGTAACATGGATCCTTTTGGGGCTTGATTTTGAGTTTGGAGATTTTGAGTCCAGAGATTTAAGCTGTTTTTGTACCACCATTAAGTTGATATTCTCAGATTTGTATCTGTTCCATTTATTACAAGATTTTCACGTTTAAGTATCACGACCTATTCTCCAACTTGTGTTGCCTTACTCTGATCTAATTTTTCTCGCCAGGTAGTTCACTTTCATACATGTATAGATATGTGCTCAGCCATCACACAATGGGACCCTTGCATGGAACATGATGGTTTGAGAGGTCCAATAGCTTTGATGAAGACAAAGTAACAAAGAATCAGAAAAATAGGGGAGGGGGCAGGGAAGGAAAGATAATAGAATGAGACAAATATCTATACCCTATGTATATGTATAAATATGCAAATAGTATGTTTCTACTTTGTGTACAACCAGAAAATTGATAGTTATAGTCAATTTATGTACAATGATCTAAAATTAAAAAAAAAATAATTAATTAAAAAAGTTTCAGTATAAAAAAAAGAATCAGAAAAATAAATGTAGTATTTTTAAATGCTATTTGTGGCATTCCCTTTTATGCTAATTTAAAATATATAACCTCTGGTATAATTTTCTGATCCTCATCCAAAGGCCACAATACCACCAGGCAAAGACCAAGAACCATCTATTGTTTGAAGTCATTTTAAATAACATTATGTTCCTTCATTAGAAATCTAAGCAACTATTTATTTCTACCTAACAGTAATTTTTCAGGTTTGATTTTTTAAAGTATTATAATAGAATTTATCAATATGTTTGTTCTAAAAACTATTATTATATATGTGAATAAACTTTATAGGCATATTTAATAAAGAAAAAGATGTTCTCTTTTCCAGAAGGAAATATGAAATCATTCAATGAGAAATGGGAATTTTTCAATTTATGCTAGCAAATTCTGTTAATGTTAGCTGAAATTTAATAAGTTGTTACTTTGTAAAAGAACCTTGCCTACATTATCTTATTGTGATGGAAAGAATCTTGGTTTTAATGCAAAGTATTTGGTTTTATTTCTCGAGTCTGTCAACTTCCATGTGTCTGTGTGAAAGCTTACACATGTTCCCTAAGTATTTGTTTATTTACCTATAACGTGAGGAAAATGACATCTCAGGGAATCTGACCTGAAGTGATGTAGAAACACTTCTAAAGTGACGTGATACATGCTATCATTGAATACATGATGTCATGACTTATCAGTATGCTTTTGATATTCACTGGAATACATGCAATGGTATGAAAATATCATTTTGTAACATATACTTCATAACACACATTTTATATACGAGCATTTTGCCTATGTATACACACATATATATGTATATGTATTTGTTTCTCTTTCTGTATGCATAACTTTTTAACATATATTTTCAACTATTTAAAAAAATAAAAACAATGGCCAAAGTCTTCTCTAAGTCTGGCCTATGTAAAAACTTCTCTTTTAAAATACAGACCTTTCTATACATTGTATTATCCATAATTGCACCAGACTTCAATAAATGAGAGAGTAGGTCCTACTTTAATATGAGACAGAAACATTTCTTTTTTCATTTTGCACTTAGTAATTTTCCTTGGTTCCAGTCTTTGAAATTCACATAAAAAACAAACAGCAACAACAATAACAACAATAAAATATTTAACTGAATTAAATAGAATTCACTATCTTTCAAACATTTCCTGAACACCAGCTGTAGAGTGACAGAATCTCTAACATTGTTCAAAAAATTACCTTAAATTCAAAGACCAAGCCCCATGAGTTTAATTTTATCAAAGAAGAAATGCCTTGTCAAATACAGTCCCAACCAACATAATCAGTAGCTCTCAAAGAGTGTTTGACATTGAGAAGGACTGAAAACAACATAGGAGTCAGAGAAACAGACATCGATGGCCTGTCAAATTTTTTGTAGACATGATGCTATTATCAAGGCACATCAGGATAAAATAAAATGACCTAGCTGACCACAGGCTTACAAATGTCCTGGGAAGGAAAGAAAAACGGTGAATCAAAAGGTAGCTTTGTTGCATGTCCCCCCAGGCCTTTTTATTGACAAGAATGACAATGGTCCCAAGATGCACCATTATCTATGACCAGCAAGCAGACATCAAATGCTCCTGAGCTGTCTCTGTCAGAATAGCAAATTCTGCTCAAAACAGACAGGGCTTGTTACATTTTGTTCAGCTAAGGTTTGTCAAAAGCCAGGGTCACTTGTATGTGCCCTGCCCTGAAGGGGAATTGTGAAGGGAGAGAAGTACAGTATTCCTCAATGTTTCTTCTGCAAGGAGACTTGGAGTCCAGTTGACCAAAATATTTTCAAAGTTAAGTCCTGGCTCAAAGGAAGTGGAAAGCAAAGTTAATAGTCTGTCATTTAACTACTTAGGAATGAGGTTCACTTGCTAAAGAGTCAGAGTTTTAAAAGATTCCTACATTTGGAGATCTTTTATTTTTTATTTTTTGCCAAGTATGATTTGTTATTATAAACTCAAAAAGGGAGCTACTACTGTTATTGAAATTGGAAGGAACGTGTCACTGTGCTCTGGCCAAGCATTTTACACCATGGCATTATGGAGTTTATTACAGTCTGAAATATTTACACTGGTAGGAGATTTCTCTAATTTGCTTTTCTTCAACTAAAGAGAGATTTTATATACAAATGTCCAGCCTCTGACACTTAAGTAAACTCACTAACTTGTGGAAACATCTGTTAACCACTCACAAGAAAATGCGAGTCAAGAGTCTTTCCTCTAATTGGTTCCTTAAAAAAATTGACAGAAAATTTTTTCCTCCTTTAATAAATTTGAGGGTGAAAATAGAGCCATCTCAGGGACAGTGCTTGTGAACAAGGGTTATTTGTTTCTCCTTTCATCTCCCTCAACTTCTTTCTCATCTCTGCTTCCCCTCTCTGTCCTTCCTTCTCCTTCTCTCTAATCTTCACTGCTACCCCCTTCTCTTTATTGATGTTTCATGGTTTATAGTTGAACAATATTCCTAGATCCAGAAACAAGCTCAATTTTGACCAAATTTCTTATAAGTGGTCCTGTAAAAAATGTTATTAGATTTTATGATTTCTACACTTTTGCCAATTAAAATATAAAGCTACAAACTCACAGTCAATTGTTTTGGATTGCACTAATGATATTTTCTAAAAGTCAGTTTTAATTACCATCTTTGAAAAATCCTCCTAATTTTTTCTGTGATCACTTTAATTTTCAGGCTTCTGTGGAAAACTGGGGAGTAGAATAATTTGACAATACTGAAGTTGAATTTCTGCTTAGAAACCCCTGTACCAGACAGGATGTGGTGGTGGACAGGACACATGATTTCCAACACATGACAGTTTCCACTAAATTTACCTCTTTTACTTACTCATAGGATTTTGAGTCTCATGTTCTGCTCAAATTTAATTAGCAATTTAAATGGATCAACTATTTTCCATATTCAGTATGACTATACAATTTCAGTGGTTACTCAGAGATCATAATATGATTATTTGACTCTTTCATGAGTAGAAATTCCATCTCCATCACAAGATCATGAGCTAATCCAGGAGCTACAGCAAATTTTAGGGATGGTTTATTATCCACATTCATGCAACAGTGCCCAGCATGGTGTGGGTATTCAAGGAATACTTGAGGCAGAAAGAATAGAAGGAAGGAAGGAAGGAAGGAAGGAGGAAGGAAGGAAGGAAGGGAGAAAAGAAGAAAGGTGAGAAGAAAGGAAGAATGAATAGAAGATGGAAGGAAAACTGGGAGGGAGGGAAACATTATGAATAAATAAAATTGATTCTTCATTTCTTTCCATTTTCAATATTGCTAATCATTCTGTTGATTTTAATGAATACTCTTGTTCAAACTGGTTAAACAGGAAAAGTATAGGAGTGAGAATTCTTTATCTCTAGTTAACATACTGAAGTTCACATGGGACCCTACACATATCTGTCCACTTAATTTTAGAAAGTTTCATGATAATTGGTGACACATAATTTTCTTGATAAAACCTTATTTCCAATAGTGTTTTTCCATTTCATCCATCTTCCTTAGCAATTTCTCAAGTGTACTGTAAGAAGTAATTTCCCATCTTAACCATTAAATCAAGGAAATGTTCTTGTGGTGAAACAGCAATTTCTTGTGACTTGAAATATCCTTTAATAATCAATGACTCTAAAATTTTCCCTACCCTTTTCATTTCTCTGCATTGGTTAGAGAGGAGGGATATCAGTTTTGGTGGAAGCAAACCTTAGGTTCAAAGTTCTGGGTCTCTCATTTATTAACAATACTATAGTCAAGAATCACCCCTGATATGCTTTAATATTTCCCACAGACAAGTGGAGTTAGACAGTACCTCACTTTTATCACAATATTGACAAACCCCAATTGAAAGTGTTACGCAAAACTTGTATACATGTATAAAGTGTATGCACGTTTTTTAAATAGATAAGTATTGTAGAAATAAGAAGCACAAACTTAAAACCATGATATTGCCCTTAAATAAGCCATATTATGTGATCTTTTCTGTTTCTCAACTAACGTGACAATAAAAATTGATTTAACCAGTCAACTAATCTGATGACCAATTTGGCTGAATTAGGCAATTAATTCAGTCACAGAGTAAATGAACAATCCGTTCATCTTAGTAGAAAGACACAAAGCATCAGACATTGTGTTTAAGAATAAAAGAGGATAGTTTGCTCATTAAGTTATATCTGAAGTGAGATTTTTTAATGTTCAAGTAAAATTGTGTTGTGTCACTGATAAAGTGAAAGAATCCTAAGGGTACACAGGAATTCAAATCATACCACAACAACCTTGTCCAAAGGTCACTCATGATTTCTGTCATTTTCCATGATATACCTTTGAAATTTCTACTCAATTTCCTTGAATAAAATGAAATGATTACCTTTATGAAGCTTTCATATATTTATATAGATGAAATTGTACACTTTCCTCATGTTACTGGCTTCATTACTAGAACTTTTACCTGCCACATTCCAATTTTCTGTTTATGTGGTTGCCTGCAGGGAACATGTGAGCACTCTGGGTAGAAGACCTGTGGTCTTCACATCAGAACCAAAACCTCGCCACAGAATCTGAGCTTTACATGTACTCAGTAAATGTTTGCTTAAGGAGGATTGCAAGAGTTACACTACTAATCAAAAGGTAGTATAAATTTCTGAACAATAAGAAAAATTAGAACATGTAGAGGATAAGATACATATGTATATTTGTGTTCCAATATACACAAAACAATATATAAAGTATATATATATGAAATATATGTGTGTTGTGTGACTACACAACCAAATTCACTCCATATTCTCTTGTGCATAATCAAGAAAGAGTTTATAGGATCATAAATGAGTCTTTGTGAATAATAGCCATCCATATTTGGTACAAAATAACAGTAGGGGTTTTTTTGTCAATTTGAGTAATATATCCTACATTAATTTACTAAGAACTGAATAATAGTTTGCACTGTTTTGTCATTATTTGTGATGACAAATTTATAATGTTATAATAATGGTTATTATATATTGTGTTTTAATTTTGAATTATTATGAAAAAAAAATCTGGGTTTTCATCCACAAAAAAAAATTAGTTCCTCTTTTATTTAAAAATTCAGATATATATCAAGTCTAAGATTTGAATGATTCACTAGCAAACTTTGTTTCTTGAGCTAGTTAATTGACAGGTCTGTACTGTCTTGCTTCTATCTTTCATGTGTGTTGGGTATAAGTCTACTTACCCTAGAGAAAATCACCAGAAGTCTCGAAAAGATTAATATTGGAACAGAAATGGTTTAAAATGTATATTATTGCTTTGTTTTTTTAAACATTGTTGAAGCTACTATCTCATTGTTTATACTCCTTCATGAAATACAGTTACATGAATATATATGTTGGTCTTTTTCTTATAATACCTAATTATATCTTCATGATTGACAAGGTACTTTAGTGTGCAGTTTAAGAATTGGAAAAATAGATTATTGAACATATATGCTAAACTCCACAAGAAGAAAATTTAGATAAGTAACAGAATATGAAATTAAAACCTATAAATTAATTGTGTTCCTATTACCAATGATGAATCAGCTGATAGAGGAATCAGGAAAACTATCCCATTCACAATAGCCTGAAAAAATTAAAGTACTTGTGAATTAATCTAACAAAAGAGATGAAAGACCTCTGCAGTGAAAACTACAGAAAGCTAAGAAAGCAATTGAAGAAGACCTTAGAAAGTGGAAAAATCTCCCATGTTCTTAGATAGGCAGAATTAATATGGTTAAAATGGCCATACTACCAAAAGTGCTATACAAATGTAATATAATTCACATTAAAATTCCAATGACGCTCTTCATATGTATGAAAAAAAAAAGTCATAACATTCATTTGGAAAAATAAGAGGCCCAAAACAGCCAAAACTATCCTTAGCAAGAAATGTAATGCAGGAGACATACTTAGTATAATTATATAAGTATGTTATACTTATATAATTTAAGTATACCAGATCTTAAATTATACTACAGAACTATAGTAACAAAAATGGCAAGGTATTGGCACAAAAATAGATTTGGAGACCAATGGAACAGAATAGGAGACACAGATTCATACCCACATAAATAGAGTCATCTCATACTAGACAAAATTGGCCATAAACACACATTCCAGAAAATATACACTCTTCAACAAATGGTGCTGAGAAAACTGGAAATCTGTATTGTAGTACAGATTGAAATTGAAGCCCTATATCTCACCTGCACACAACTCAACTCAATGTGGATCAAGGATGTAGGCATTAAACCAGAGACTCTGCACCTACTAGAGAAAAAGTACCCCAACTCTCCATCATGAAGGCTTAGGAACTGACTTCCTCAATAAGACTCCTAAGTTGCAAGAAGTAAAATCAAGAATCAATAAGTGGGATGGTGTCAAACTAACAAGCTTCTTCGCATCAAAGGAAACAATCAAGAATGTGAAGAAAGAGCTTACAGAATGGGAGAAAATCTTCTTACCTGCACTTCAATTAGAATATTAATCTCCAGGATATACAAAGAACTCAAAAAACATAATACCAAAACAAAACAAAACAAAACAAATATCCCAGTCAATAGTGGGCAAAGAAACTGAACAGGCACTTCATGGAAGAAAAAATATAAATGGTCAAAAAATATGTTAAAAATGCTCAACACTGTAACAGAGAAATGCAAATTAAATCTATGCTGAGATTCCATCTATAGTCAGAATCACAGTTATCAAGAAGATATGTAACAATAAACATTGGTGAGGATATGGGGGAAAAAGTTCACTCGTACATTGCTGGGAAAACTGCGAATTGGTACAATCATTCTTTAAAGCATTGTAGAGATTCCTCAGAAAACTTGGAACGGAACCACCATTTGACCCAGTTATCCCACTCCTTGGAATAGACCCCAAAGACCTAAAGTCAGCATACTTTAGTGACACAAATACATCAATATTTATATACCAGCTCAATTTACAAAATTCATAATAGCTAAGTTATAGAACCAAACAAGGTGCCCTTCAACAGATGAATGGATAAAGAAAATGAGGTATATATACACAATGGAATATTACTCAGCCATAAAGAAAGCAATGATGGAATTCACTGGTAAATGGATGGAACTGGGGACTATCATGCTAAGTGAAATAAACCAATCCCAAATATCCAAAGACCAAATGTTGTCTCTGATATGTGGATACTAACACAAAAAGGCAGGGAAGGGAAGTATAGAAGTTCATTGGATTAGACAAAGGGGAAAGAAGGGAAGGGAGGGGGGACAGGAAGTAGGAGAGTAGAATAAATTGAACCTAACTTTCCTATGTTAATATGTGAACAAATGACCAGTGAAATTCCACATAATGTATAACCACAAGAATGGGCTCCTAATTAGAATAAGTTATACTTCACGTATGTATAATATGTCAAAATATATCTATTGTCACATATATCTGTAAATAGCAAATAAAAAAGAAAAGGAAAAAAAAAGAAATATAGCAACTATGGGCCTAAAGAATATGAATTTGCCCACTGGAGCTCCATGTACTAGTCTACTTGAAGTCTCTATAATTAAGGACCTAAGAAAATCAACTAATAAAAGCAAAGCTTTATTTTGAGTAACTGTTTTGAAGTTCCAATCCAAGATGGGCAGTGCATAGCTTTGGGTGTCTGGCCAGAGCAGAACATCATGGTGCAGAGCAGAACACTGCAGATCCCTTACATAACTAGCCAGATCCCTGCTCCACTCCACCTGTCCAGTACCCTACCCACTGCCCCGACAGGACTGGACTCAAGTCCCCACAACCCAAAAGATGACCTCCCTAAAAAGACCAGTCCATTCCCATTGGGTTCTCTGCAGCATTCTAGCCCATAATGGCAATATGACTAAAAATTGGATGAGTCTTTGAATTTTGAGGCATCACATGAAATACAAAAGTGACTTCATTAGACATTGTATTATTTGTTTCTAATCCAATCATTTATCAGAAATGTGATTTTTATATGTTTGTTTTGAAACTGAGGCTTATTTGATAAGCCATATATAGCTAATTTTTTAAATGTCTCTGTGTACCAGAGAAGATTTTTTGACTCTAAGTTTTGATATCAAACTTCTATATTTGCCTATTAAATCTATTTTGATAATTGAAAACATAGAACACAAAACCACAAAGTCTCCATTTATGCATATATATTCATGTTTGTATTTACACGAAAATACAGGAATTCTAGTGCTTAATTTTTGAAAAATAAAAGTAACACTGAAAAAAAAATTCTAGTTTACCTTTTAGAGTTTCAATGGATATCATTGAACACGACTAAGAACTATTTTAAAGGTAAATATAATTTTAACATGAATTGGCCCCTTACTACTAAAACAAAAAAAAACAAAAATATAAAAATCTTTTACTGAATATTCAGGACTAGGAAACCCTCAGAATGGAAAATTGACTCCTAAACTTCATCAGTTCAAATGGTTCAAGACAGATTTTAAGAAATTCCAATGGGGACTACATAAGTACTTGTTCTGAGAAATCCCAGTATTGACTTTACTTTTACTGGTTTTTATGTCCATCACCTTCTGTCTGTTTATGTAGTCTATATGACAGTGGCAGATGCCGTTTTCATAGACAATAGAAGAGTTTATCATAAAACTGTCAGCAAAATGAAAAAGAAAATGTAAAGCATCCTACAAAATTTCAATACTATTTTTAGGTCAGAATTTGAACTGTAACCTGTTGTTATACTTGAGTATTCAGAAGAGTAATATTTTTTTCTCTCTTCCTTTCCCAATTTCAATAAGCCAAAAAAATGTGCCCATTTCCACAAAAATTGATTTGAACATCAGAAAGATAAATTCAGGTTGATCAATTTTTCTCTTTATTCATAGTTCTTAGAAACTTACAACAGGGTGCATATGAGAAACTAATGAAATTGCAAGGGTAGCATGATGGGTTGTGGGGGCAGAAGTCAATTTGTACTGAGGGTCATTTACTGGCTCTTCTGTGCACTTAATTGCTATGCTTATATATTTCTACAGAAAAGTTCTAATCTAACCAAACCATAACAAGGAAATGATGGTCATCATGTCAGCTGCACCATCCAGGAGCACTTTGGGGAATAAGGATTTTCCTTTTTAATGCTGAGAAAAGAAAATAAACGGGTATGGGCCTCTATAAACTACTCTCACTGTGGTCTCATACCTTCATTTTGCCAAGATCTATGAAGTCATTTATTTCTCATTTTTACTATTTGGTTTGAATTTTACCTATTGAGCAGCTTGTAGAGATTCAATGACTATAAACAATGTTCTGAAAGAGAGAACTTACTTAAGGTGCAAATTGAAAGTCTTTCTTGATTTTTAGAGGTAAACTGCAGAATGTCATTAATCTTCCAAGGAAAAGGTTTTAGTAGAAGGCACTAATGAAATTTTTCATACTGTAATTCATCTTTTTTCTCTACTAAAAATGAGGCTGATTATAAACATTCCATGATCCTTTAAGTCAATTTGAAAAAAAAAATTTAAAAAGTAAAATGATTATTGACTCCTGGGACATTGTGTTTCTGGGATTTGACACATAGCTATAAAGGAAGCTGTAGGAGGTGATGTAAATAAGGCAAATTTTAATCCAAAATATATCTGAAAATGGGTAAGAGCGGTTCTTGATTTATAGTGGTTTGTTTAATTCATTAATTGTGCAAGCTTTATTAATTGCCTATTATATGCTAGAGAATATTTGGAACTTTGTTTTATAGGTAAACTGATTTAGCCTCGGCTCCCTTCATAAAACAGAAATTGAAATAAGACCATGAAAACAAACAGTTTATTTTGGAAAGAGAGCCCAAGGAACAAGATAAAGCAGAGCAAAGTTGCATAATCAAAGAGGTGTCACTTTGGGCAACTCTAGTTTGATTGTACTGGGGATACTTTGAAGTGCTCTGTTCAATACCGAGTAGAAGATTCACAGAGAAAGATGGAATGGGGATTACCAGGGGCTGGTGGTAAAAGAAGGGAAGGGTGTGGGGGAGATGTTAGTCAAAGTAGACAAAATTTAGTCAGGTGGGAGAAATAAATTCAAGAGCTCTCTCATACAACATGGTAATGATAGATAGTAGCAATTTATTTTACTCTTGAAATTTTAAGTGCTATACTAAGGCATTTCACAATGCACACAGATTTTTTAAAATAAAAATATCATTTTAATTCGTAAAATATAAAATACACATAGTTTAAAAAAGAATACTAACAAAACTGAAAGTGTCCAGGAATAGATGTGGGAACCATCCCCTGTTGGTCAAAAGCTGTACCATTACGTGTTAATAATCTCAAAATCTTAGGTTTGCCCAGCAATCAGTTCATTCAAGAAGGTTTCTACACCCACTCTTTCATTGAAACAAAGGACAGAAAGGAAAAGTTAACTTGTATTTTTCAGGAAGTGATGTCAATAAAACAAGGACTAGAAGGCTATGGTTATGTAATCATGTCACAAAAAATGGGAGAGTGTATCATATTCATATTAATACATTTATTACTTATTCAGAAGCACATGGTGATATAGGAGTGAACCATGCAGAATACAATCCTGTTTTCATGGAGTAAAATAGAGTGAGAGAGGAAAAATAAAAAGATATTACACTATATTAGATGATAATACAGCAAAGTGCACTAGGGAGCCCTTCTGTTTGCTGGAAAGCATTCTTCTTGACATAATGAATACATTCAAAACCTTTGTGTGAGAGAAGTTTGGATTGAATAAGGAACAGAGATGAAGGGGAGAAATATCTTAGGATATGGTACAAGACCCTTAACTTTTGCCCTGAATGAGGTGAGACATAACTAAAGGGTTTGGAACCATGATATCTATACTCTGCTTTGTGTCACACACAGAAAGATGCCCTTTCCTGTGGTGTTGGAAATCAAGTGGGAGAGAGTACAAGTAGCTAGGAGAGTCCTACCAGGATATTTTAAAGGATTAGAAGAAGGTAGTGTTGGAATTGATGCAATCTGAAGTTTTGGGAGTATCACTGACAGGATTTGCTGATAGATTCTAAAAAAAATGTGAGAATGTTAATATGATACCTGCATAGCACCAGAATTTTTGCATGTTTCTATTATACTGGAAGAATGGAGACTGGGAAGGAACAGATGTGAGACCTTTCAGTTTTAAAAGGGGTGCTTCTTTGGACATGCTGAATGAGATACACATGACTTGAGCAAATGTAAATGCCTGGTTGGCATTCAAAGATATATCAATCTGTGAGTAAACTGCAATGATTGGGCCTCAGATAGATTTGAGCACCTTCTAGTGAAATTAAAGCAGGAGACTGGATGAAGTTAATAAAGTGAAGAAGAGAAGAGGCCCAAGAAAGGAGCCCTCCATCATGACAGTGTTTGGAGAATAAATATGGGAGAAGGAATCCACAAAATAGACTGTGAGTATGGAGAAAAGTTAGGGAAAATATGTTCTAAGTGAAATGAAGAAAGTTTTGCAGAAAGGGCCTAGTGGTCCATGAGGTGATCAACCTCCCCCTGCTGTTTGTAGGACAAGTGGGAAAACAGTAGGATAACAGATATTGAGTACAACATTTAGCAACACAAAATTTGTGTTGACTTTAAGGAACACTGTTTTCATGGAGTGGAGGTCTTGAGAGGATGGACAGAGAGGAAAGACTGGAGTGAGTTCAAGCAAGACAGCTTAAAATTTAGAGGCATGAGTGTGGTGAACATGGGTGAAGAATGAGGCAGAAGCTGGAGAGAGTGCATGGTCAAGAGAAGTTTTCTTTTTAAAAAGGAAGAAATAAATGTGCTTTTGTACACAGTGGGAAATTTCCATGGAGACTAAAACAATTGATCTTGAGAGAAAAAGAGAACATTTGAAATGGTTTATTAGTTTTCTAGAGCTGGCATAAGAAATACCACAGACTGGGTAGTTTAGAATATAGAATTCATTTTGTCACAGTATGGAGGCTCAAAGCCCAAGGTTTGCTCCTTCTTGGGTCTTTCTACTTGGCTGACAGATGCTGCCTTCTCATAGTATCCTCACATGGCCGTCCCTAAGGGTCTGAAATGAGTCAGACATTTCTCTCTGTCTGTGTACTTATCTTTTCTTCTAGGACACCAGCCATGTTGGATTACGCTCAATAGGGAAGACTTCATGGCAACTTAACCACTGCTCTAAAGACCATTTATACAAATATAATTGTATCCTGAAGCACTGAGTGTTGGGTCTTCAGCACGTGAATTTTGGGAGATACATTTCAGCCCATAACAAGTATTCTCTTTGAGAAAAGGAGAGAGGATGTAATTGAATGCACAGGTGGAGAGACAGGCCCTGCAGTTACATTTCCAATTTAAACATGGACAAAGAATAAGTTGAATATGATGGTAGGAAAGCAGAGGTTGTGGGGGAGAGTGTAGAAGTTTTCTAATTAGGCATGTTTTTCAATGAAATTAGAAGCAGCATCAAATAACCTTGAAAGAGTAAAGTAGGAACAATATTGAAAATTTGAGAAGCAAGATGGACTTAGAGATATTTAGGAGAATGGTTGGAGTAGTAGGAATTAAGAAATGCAATCTGACTTCTGGCTCTTGTCTTGAATCAAATGGCTATGGATTTGAAGTAAGACCAGTAATAATGTTTTCCTTAGCATTTATTCAGCTTCATAGGAACAGGCATGAGGCTGATGTTGAATTTGATTTTACTAGGGTTTGTATTTCACCAGGTGATTATCATGAACTGAGAGGGGGCAAAACAGTTGTTAAGTCATTGTAATGAATAGTAGACTATGAAATCCAAGGTGGTAAAGAAAGGAAAGTGGAGAAAGAAGTCAGAGAGGGCAGTGAAAATAGTTCAATAGGTAGACTGCAAGTCATGGATGAAAGGAAGAATCATTGAATCTTGGTGACTAGAGACAGTGGATGAAAGAAGAAAAGGCACAGTTCTAAGCTAGAAAATGAAATTTGGAGAAGTTAGAGTTACTATTACTATTATCTCAGATAAAACAAGAAGAGTGAAAGTAGAATGAATGACTCTCCATGAAGGAATGAAAGTCAAGGAATTTTGAGGCCAGGGAAGTAAGAAAATTATCTATATGATTGACTATCAAGAATTATAACAGCAAGAGGATTCAAGATGGCGGGCTAGAGGAAGGCTGCATTCCTACTTGCTCCGTGGATTCCTACTTGCTCGGGATTCAAACAGCAGGAATATGGCTCTCAATGAGATTTTATATTCAAAGCACATATAAGGGGTCCCCAGTCGCTGCTCCGGAATCAACTCAGCCGGGCTGGGCTAGGCCTCACTGCGGGGAGCTACCATCCGGGAGCGCCGGACCCTGCAGCTGCTT